>JAJHSJ010000306.1:0-41548 GCA_021015155.1 Magnolia officinalis | reverse complement strand
TTCTTAATTGGATCACCAGGGTCTAAAACAGAGGTGGGACTCGCATATGATTACTACCCACTTGTGTAGACTTTTCCACCGTGGTCAACTACAGAGGTGAGACTACATAGTTCACGGGCCGAACTAGTCTAACCCACTTGTGTTAAACCTCACTATCTGCCTAACAGCGAGAAGTAATAAGTCGCTGACAAAACAATAGCGGACAATTTACAAGCTTGTCATACACAACCTATCTTTTCTTGCCCATAAGCAGGTCAGGTCAAACCTCTCAACCAATCGACACACGTCGGTGGAAGTCGCTGCCTACTTTGGTATTTCAGCATTCCAGCGCTCTGTTCTTCCACCTGGTCTAAGCATTGGTCGACCCCCGATTTTTCGGGTTGTTACAGTTGGTATCAGAGCATGATTTGGATTTAACCGGACCTAGGTTATGGTCACACGACGCACTCTGATGCACTCTGACTTAGGAGGGAGCGACGGAACGTAGAAACAGTCTTAGGCATCCCTGTACCGTCCAACGGCTAGTTCACTGAAAATGAATGCTGAAATCGAGTCTGTATTCAACCATGGTCGCACGGGTCGACCTTAAAACATTCCTAGGCCGTCCATTGCTGATTCTAGATCACAATTCACCTCCCTCCAAGCCGTTTTCTCTCTCCAAACTGGCTATTTCTCTTCAAAACCGCCCTTCGATTGTTCCTATCTGTGATTTCGACCACAACCCATACCTTCCCATCATCCACAGCAGTCCCTTCCTCCCTACCCTCTCTTCCCTCATTTGGACTCCCACACCCCCCATTTGGAGCTTAAAATCGGCAAGCCCTCTACCCATTCATTTTCTTCATTTTCCTTCTTTACTGCTTGTCAGTTGGGCCTCTACAACCCCTGATGAGACCAAGTTCGTGGAGAACCAACAAAAAAATTCAGCCCTCTTTCCCTTTTTCCTTCACTCTCATGGCCTTATTTGAGTTGAATACGGCCTCCTTTCCTCCATTCCCACCGTCTTCTTCACAACCTCCGAAAGTTGGAATGTTTAAGGCCCTTTCGGCAAACTGCATTAGGTGAGTTAGGTGGATAGAATTGTATAAGTAATAATAAACGTATGTGTAGGTATGGTCCCTAGATTGGGTGTATCCCATGTTTTCCGACACCATGTTTAGAATGTACGTAATTAAACGTAAATCCCGGAACTTTCTTTCAAATTACACTAGAAATCCCCATCGTGGGATATGGAAATCCCATCTCACACTTTCCAACCAAGGCTCATTTTCTAAGCCTATAAAATTTATTTTAATCCCACCCACCCTCCTACCAACCCTGTCACACCCAATCCCAAGGTAGGATTAGTAATGCGGTCCCATTTAATACAACTAAAGACCACTGGCCAAATAGTGTTGAAGTGATAAAGTCCCTTGGTATACATTAACCAACCACACTCTGATAGCTTAAGATTTTAGAGTAAATGGTTGTTTGACAAATAGGCCCATAGAGTTGGACCTAGAGCAGTGCATCGACAGACCTGACAGTATAGGAAATCCAACCAATTAAGAACGTGAACTCTAGAACCCCCTTAGTTGGTTTGAGCATATGTGAAGTGCTCAAGCGTAGCTACATTCATGTTCGGGCAACTCAATGCCAAATAAACAAACAAACAATTTTCATTGTTAAAAAAAAAAGTGTAAAAATCATCTAGTGTATAAGAATAGACTTTGGATTATACCTAGAGGAAACTTCTATATCCCTTGGATTTAATGATAGGTCAAATCTATACACCCCTTAGAATCGCCTTCTCAAGGACTTAGTACCAACGGGAACACGAGTAAAGAAACTACATCTGAGCGAGGTATTCGCGGTTTGAATCGAATTCTCAATCCTGGTAGTTACCAATGAACTCTATGCTCTGATCAAGCAGAAGGTCGGGATCAACTAGGATTAAGAACTGATACGACGATTTTCTGTCTTCGCGAGGCAGAAGGTCCATGTATCCGGCTCAGACCCACTACACCAACTTTCTTCCGTGTTGGCCGAACCACTTATAACCAAAAGTTTACAACTTCGCCTTGAAAAGTATTAGGAGTATATAGCCGATAGAGACTTTGTCTTTTAGGCCCAAGGAATTACCCAAATGGGCAACAAATAGTTAGGAATTAGGTCCCAAATTAATGTCATGTCGGCATACATTTCGTGCATATGAACATAGAAAGATAACCTGCCTGTTAGGCTTGACATGAGTACATAAGGTAGGTTGGGACCATGATCATATTCCTCCTTGGTAGACTTAGGCATCTAGCCTCAAACTCACACCTGCCCTTGAAATCAACCACATTACCCATCATTTTAGCTCCTTTCGATACCCATAGGTATCAATGCCATAGTACACATCGTCGATGAAAGGTAGACCAATGTATTTCCCATTTCATGTCAAGGATATGTTATAAATTACACCTTGTTCTGACATACGGATCAGGGCATAGCTCTTCAGCCTTGAGGGTGAAAATAAAATTTTAAGGGGGGTAGAACATTATGAGTCCAATCTAGTTAGGTCAGCTAATACACCTCTTTGATCTGGGTAGCGCAGTGGAAGCGTGGTGGACCCTACCCCACTGGCCTAGGATCGAAACGGTGCTCGTTGAATACGAACATTATAGAAGCCCTAGCCTGTCCTACTATGAGAAACCATTTTAGGATGATCTAGTAAGATTTGATTCACCATTTCCTTGGACATAGATAATAATGAGGACTCCTTAGACTAAGACCTAAAGGACGACCTTAGAAATAGACAATTTGAACCTTCCTTGGTGGGCATTCCCTAAGTTTTTAGAGTGATCGGACTACGGAGTTACTGAAATATAAACTGTAAACCATTCGCAGCTTGACCCAATTCTCAATCCTGGGTGACTACTAATGGACTCACTGCTTGGCCGAGCAGAAGATAGGATCCACCAGGATTCGGAAGGGATACGATGAGCTTCCTACCCTGACCCGGTAGATGATCGTTGTATCGGGATCAAGCCCACTAGTACCGTCTCTCCGTGTTGGTCAAACAATGAAAACAGTTATCTTACTCTAAATAATTGGGGATTGTTGTCAAGACTCCAAATAGGTAAAGAAATAAATGGTAGCAAACTATCAGGGTATGAGCAAGGAATAAAGAAATATGTTTTAAGGGGTGTAGACTAAAATGAACCAGGCTAGTATATACCCTACGCAATAAAACCTAGGTAAAGAAATAATTAAATCTTTCCTTATTACCCTTAGGCAATTTCGGGGACGAAATTTTGTTTTAAGGGGGGTAGATTGTAACATCCCAGATTTTGCCAACCTAGAATTAGAGTCCTTAGGCGATGGGTCAATCCTAACACCGGTTTAATTCTCAAACACTTAATTAAAGCCTCAAATCCCTTTTCAAACTATTTCTTCACAAATCCCACCCTTCACCACCTTGATCTTTCAATTTTTCTAAGTACTTTCACCCTAGACACTATCTTAAACTAGCTAAGTAGTATAACTTGGATCACTTTATATACAAACTACAAAGGCCCAGGTACCACCTCAGACAGAAATTACTCAGGACTAAATCCTTTAGAAATTAGGCGAGAATTAGCCAGTGTTAAACTAGAGTACCTGTGAAATTAACACCAATCACTTTAAATACGATCTGCAAGACCCAAAACTTGTAGAATCATTGACGCTAGGGTACCCTAAAATCTAGGATCAATCTCATTACCCGGCTGCTCTCGGGAGCATCTCGAAACTCTGTATCAGATCTGGACCGCACGTCGGAAGTCCGATTAACATGAAGTTAAGGAATTAGGACTGCCTTGCTGGGCTTGACAATTATCTCGGAAATCAAATCCAGATAGTGTCCCAGCGCTATTCGCTTGAGCTCGGAGTGAATAGTGTAAGAAATGTGAAATTAATTCAAAATAAAATATCTTGAATAGTAATCTGGCACAACTCGCTTGCGGATCAGTATTAAGCAACCAGACCGTCAGAATCAGACCAAATTACACCCTTGTATCAGGAGAAATTTCATACACATTTACATGTACTCGGAATCTCCAATCGAGATCCACTGACCGTTGAACTAAACTGGTCCGCCACGCGTGATCTGGAATCCTGACCGAAACGAAAACTTAATAGAACGTAGATCCAGCGTTGGTGAGCTTAAGTCCGACCTTTGGTTTAAGGAGGCCCGCCAGAAGTCCACCGTTGAGCTGAAACCAGCTCACTTTGGTTATAACCAAAGTATACTTTGACCTGGAGTCTATTTCGGTGAGTTTTTAGACTATATAAGGACCGTAAACCCTCTCTCTTGGCGGCCATATGAATTTGAGATTGAGAGAGAGAAAAGAGAGAGAAAAGAGAGAGAAAGTGTGGGAGCAGTGGGAGCTTCTCCCTGCCACTCTTCCCTGCCGCTATACGAGCTACATCGCATCCTTCTAATCGCTTTCCCGGCGATTCCACCCCGTTTTAGGTAAGAAACCCCAACCTCAATCTATTTTGGAGTTGTAAGGGTTGTAGTGTAACATCCCGGATTTTTGCCAATTTGGATTAGATGTCCTTAGGCGATGGTTGCTCTTAATACCTTATTATTTCGTCAGAACTGAACCCCACAGTCTAAAATCGCTTCTGAACCCATTTCCTTCACAAATCCCACCCTTCACTACCTTGTGCCTTCAATTTTTCAAAGCACTTTCGCCCTAGACACTAACTTAAACTAGCTAAGTAGTAAAACTTGGATCACTTTATATACAACTACAAAGGCCTAAGTACCATCTCAACCAGAAACCAATTAGGATTAAATCCTTTAGAAATTTAACAAAGTTAACTAAGTGCAAACTCGATTAGCCATGAAATCCGTTGGGATCGCTTTAAATACGATCTGCAAGACCCAAAACTTGTAAAACATGTGACTCTAGGTTACCCTAAAGTCTAGAGCCAAACTCATTACCCGTCTGCTCTCGGGACTGAAACGAAACTTCGTATGAGGTCTAGATCACACATCGGGAGTCCGATTAACACGAAGCTAAGGAACCAGGACCGCCCCTGGGCTTGACAATCATCTCAAAAATCAGGCGATTCCGATGTCCCACGGCCATTTATTTCGATCTGGAGCGAGGGTGTGTGAAAAACACTATTTCCATCCTAATAAAAATATCAGGAATAGTGATCTGCCACCATTCGCTTGCGCATCAGTATAAGCAACCTGACCGTCAGAATCAGACCAAATTACACCCTCGGATTAGGAAAAATTTCAAGAACATTTACATGTACTTGGAATTTAGGATCGTGGCCCACTGACCGTTGAACTGAAAGTGGCCCGCCACGTGCGATCTGGGAATCCGATCGAGTCAAAAACGTAATCCCTCATAGATCCATGTGTGGTGAGCTTAAGTCTGACGTTTGGCTCAAGGAGGGCCACCAGAACCTCTCTTTTGGGCTGGAAAAGTGACGAAATACCTATATTAGCAGTAACCTTTGAACAGGAGTCTATTTCAGTGAGTTTTGAGGCTATATAAGGACCTTAAACCCTCTCCCATTCAGCCATACGAATTTGGATTTGAGAGAGGGAAAAGAGAGAGAAAGTGAGGGAGAAGTGGGAGAATCTCCCTGCCGTCCTTCCCTGCTGCTATCCATGCTCCACCGCATCCTTCTTGACGCTTTTCCGGCGTTTCCGGCGTCGTTTCTAGGTAAGAAACCCTAACCCTAATCTGTTTTGGGGTTTAGACTATTGTAGGTTGTGAAGTAGCTAACCTATTTCGTTCTATAGGTCGCCTAGTTGCCGTATACGGAAGCTTAGTAAACCTATCAACTCCGTTACGATTCTACGACAAAAGGTGCGGACTTTAGGTGTATAGGTTACGTTTTTCAACGCTTTCAATGTCAGATAATGATAGATTCATGATCTGCATGCAATTGCACATGTACAAAGTGCTTTCCGTTTCCTGTTTCGATTAGCGATAAAGAATATGGATTTTCACATACTCTAGATATACGTAGAAATACCGTATACGTATTTTTCTTGGGAAAATGTTTGACATGTTTATTTAATGTTTGATTATATCATGTGTGGATAAAATACTAGTTTGGCGAAAGGAATCGCCGTAATACATGTTCACTTGTAAATGCTACGTATGTTGAAATTGTGTATTCTAGAAATACTGTATACGTATAATTTGGAGATGTATGTATCATGATTATTTGCTATAGTAATATATTATACATGGATAAAATACTAGCTTGGCTAAAGGATAGCCCTAATACATGTTTTACTAACATACACCATGTATGTTGTAATAGTGTATTCTAAGTGTTTGTGGAAATGGCTGAATGAGTATAGAATTCTCATTTGTGCTCGCCATGACTAATTGTCATGGATTCATGATTGATGTATTGGCGATACCCCCCTTTGACGAAAGGATTTGCCCTAAGTCACGCCACGGCCAAAATACACTATATATGCTAAAATGTGTGGCCCAAGTGTTTGTGGAAATGACTGAATGAATATGGAACTCGGATTCCTGCTTGCCATGACTATCCGTCGTGGGTGTACGCGTGTTATGATTGGGGCAACTCCCTAGTGAAAGGATTTGGCCTAATGCCTATGTGATCGACATATGTCGTGTATGTTGATGTATGTTTGTTTAAGTGTTTCTTGAAATGTCTGAATGAGTAGTAGTTAGCAAATTGTAAAGTATAAGGGTGTTGAGATATGATTCTCAACCTCTTTTAACTATGTGTATGATCTCCTTTGATAGTTGTGTGATTAGGAATTGAACATGTACAAACTCATGCTTGTGTTGTGATTCATAATATGCTCAACTGCTTTATGATTTTAACTATGTGATGCATATGTTTAATTTATATTTATGTTGTATGATCCGTCATGGGTGATGGGGGAGCAGAGCAACGAGTGCGTGCAACAGCCCTGGCAGCCCTAAACGGATAATACCCGACTGATTGTATGATTTGAATCCTGATCTATTACTGCTTTATATCTCTGTAATTGATTGTGTTTGGGGCTATATTATAGTCCAGGCAATCGGTAACGAGATTGAACTCGTGGCTGAGATTCATTTGCCACGTGGGATGTGTTCGACGAACTCGAGTCGTGCGTTGCCTGTCGGCAGTGGCTAGGCCACAGAAGTTGTTTATGCACTTCATGTCGTGCAGCTCAACAGGCGATCGTGCTAGTCGAGCTCATCAAGTAACCCATCTGCCTTATGCATGTTCACCCTGTTTGGTCGCTACTGCTTGAACCTAGGGTACCAAACTTACCAGTGGCGATCCCCGTTTAACCATGGTACCTAGATCCGCTAAGTCGCATGAGCCGGGCATGGTGGTATGGGACACCGTGGTTGAGCTGTCGGCCTACGCTGGGGCCATGTGCCTCCCCGTAGTGACCATTGCGCAATCAACTCGTGAGCCGAATATGGTGGTATGGGACACTGTATTCGAGCTGTCGATACTTCGGCGAGAGCCGAGTCGGTGAGATCTGTGCTCGTGCTGACGGGCGACGAGTCCTCCGTGGTATCATCGAGTACACTCCAAGGGTCTGTGATTGGCCACGAGTCTTTCACAACAACTAGAGTGTGAGTTGAGCCGAGTACGGTGAGACCTGTACTTGAGCTGACGGCTAGTGATTGAGCCGAGTACGGTGAGACCTGTACTCGAGCTGACGGCCAGCAATTGAGCCGCATACGGTGAGATCTGTATCCGCGCTGACGGGTGATGAGCCCTTTGCGATGCCTTCACTACGCTTCTCAAACCATAACATCGTATGAGAATAACTAGGATTGACGACCCTAGAATGGATCATGTTTGGGAATGATACAAGGGAGGTACCTTAGTTTCCTAATACTGCTGTTTGAAATGGACTAATAAAAACTTAGTAATCATGAGCATCATCGCACCGCATGTGCTTGGTAGATGTGGCGCACTGAGGGAGTAAGCATTCGCGAACGTAAGATGATGTCGCTTGAGGGTGGTTTGGCAAGGGCATACAGCATCATGTCATTTCATTCTTGCATTTAATAAGAGTAGTTAGAATTGTTTGATTTGTACCGCTTTATCATTACTGCTTGATTGAATTGATAACATGTTAACCTATGCCTTATGTTCCACTGAGTTAATCACTCACTCCCACGTTACGGGACGGTGTTCCGAACACCCACCAGATTTGTTGAATTTCAGGTGGTGGCGATGCTTGTGAAGCAGAGCCGGACTACTTCTGTGATGATAGGAGGAGTTCTCCTATCTGTATCTCTCTGGCAGGTCAATGAAGACCTGGTATTGTATTGACGGGGTTATGGTTCTTAGGATAGAAGGCATTACACTTCCTCACATTTGGTACATTTTAGAACTGCACTTGTATTTATTTAACCTGGTAATGTTATCACACTCTGGAGACTCATCATAAGTTATATATTTTATCTATCTATCACAGTCTTCCGCTTGCAAATTTAACTGTCTCTGGAGTATGATATGCTGTTTTGGCTTAATCTTACTCATGTTCAATGCACGAATACAGTCAACATTCAATCATCATTCATTTTGTTGCATAAGTGATGTTCTGGAACTCGGGAGTTGAGTTTATGCTCGACCCCCGATTTTCAGGGCGTTACATGTAGGTTGTGAAATAGCTAACCTATTTCGTTCTATAGGTTACCAAACTGCCGTATACGAATGCTTAGCAAACTATCGATTCCGTTACGATTCTACGACAAAAAGGTGCGGACTTTAGGTGTATAGGTTATGGTTTTCAACGCTTTCAATGTCAGATAATAATAGATTCATGATCTGCATGCAATTGCACATATAAAAGTGCTTTTCTGTGTTCTGTTTCGATTAAAGATGTAGATTATGGAATTTTACATATTCTAGGTATTCGTAGAAAATACCGTATACGTATAAATTTTGGAAATGTGTTTGACATGATTATTTGTTGTATGAATATACGATATATGGATAAAATACTTATTTGGCGAAAGGATTCGCCCAAATACATGTTTTACTAATATACACTATGTATGTAGAAATAATGTATTGTAGAAAGTACCGTATACATATATTTTAGAGATGTGGTTGCCATGATTATTTGTTGTATAAATATATTATATATGCGTAAAATACTTGCTTGGCGAAAGGATAGCCCTAATACATGTTTTGCTAACATACACCATGTATGTTGTAATAGTGTATTCTAAGTGTTTGTGAAAATGGCTGAATGAGTATAGAATTCTCATTCGTGCTCGCCATGACTAATTGTCATGGATATATGATTGTTGTATTGGCGATATCCCTTTGACGAAAGGATTTGTCCTAAATCACGCCACGGCCACTATACGTTGTATATGTTGAAATGTGTGGCCCAAGTGTTTGTGGAAATGACTGAATGAATATGGAACTTGGATTCCTGCTTGCCATGACTATCCGTCGTGGGTGTACGTGTGTTATGATTGGGGCAACTCCCTAGTGAAAGGATTTCGCCTAATGCCTATGTGATCAACATATGTCATGTATGTTGATGTATGTATTTTTAAAGTGTTTGTTGAATGTTTGAATGAGTAGTAAGCAAATTGTAATGTATAAGGGTGTTGAGATATGATTCTCAACTTCTTTTAACTAAGTGTATGTTTTCCTTGGATAGTTATGTGATTAGGAATTGATTATGTACAAACTCATGCTTGTGTTGTGCTTCATAACATGCTCAACTGCTTTTCTGATTTTATCTATGTAATGCACATGTTTAAATTCATATTTACGTTGTATGATCCGTCATGGGTGATGGGGGAGTGGAGCAACGAGTGCGTGCAACAGCCCTGGCAGGCTTAAACGGTTAATACCAGACTTTGATTGTATGATTGAATCTTGATCCATTACTGATTTACCTATCTGCAATTGAATTGATTGGGGCTATTGTATAGTCCAGGCAGTCGGTAACAGGATCGAATTCGTGGCTGAGTTTCAGTTGCCATGTGAGATGTGTTCAACGAACCCGAGTAGTACTTCGGTTGGCGATAGTGGTTGGCCACGCAAAGTGCTTATGCACTTCATGTCGTTCAACTTGTTGTGCACTCGAGCTAGCCGAGCTCATCAAGTAACCCGATCTGTCTAATGTATGTTCACCATGTTTGGACGCTACTGCTTGAACCTAGGGTACCAAACTTACCAGTGAAATCCCTTTTAACCACGGTACCTCGATCTGCTAAGACTCATGAGCTGGACATGGTGGTATGGGACACCGTGGTCGAGCTGTCGGCCTACGCTGGGGTTACGTGCCTCCCCGTAGTGACCAGGGAGCAACCAGACTCGTGAGCCGATTATGGTGGTATGAGACACTATATTCGAGCTGTCGACACCTACGGCGAGAGCCGAATACGATGAGACCTGTATTCGTGCTGACGGGCGACGAGTCCTCCATAGTGTCTTTAAGTATACTCTAAGGTCTGTGATTGGCGACGAGCCCTTCACAGCAACTAGAGCATGAGTTAAGCCGAGTACGGTGAGATCTGTATTCAAGCTGACGGCCAGTGATTGAGCCGAGTACTGTGAGACCTGTATTCGAGCTGACGGCCAGCAATTGAGCCACATACGGTGAGATCTGTATCCGTGCTGACGGGTGATGAGCCCTTTGTGATGCCTTCGCTATGCCTCTCAAACCATAACATCGTACGAGATTAACTAGGACTGACGCCCTAGAATGGATCATGTTTGGGAATTATATAAGGGAGGTACCTTAGTTTCCAATACTGCTGTTTGAAATGGACTAATAACTACTCGGTAATCATGCTCATCATCGCACTGCATGTGCCTGGTAGATGTGGAGCACTGAGGGATGAACGCATTCGCGAACGTAAGATGGTGTCGCATGAAGGTGGTTTGGCAAGGGCATACATCATGACTGCATTCATACTTGCATTAATAAGAGTAGTTAGGAGTGTTTGATTTTACTGCTTTATCATTACTGCTTGACTGAATTGATAACATGTTAACCTATGCTTTACTGTTCCACTGAGTTGATCACTCACTCCCACGTTACGGGACGATGTTGTATACACCAACCAGATTTGTTGAGTTTCAGGTGATGACGATGCTTATGAAGCAGAGCCGGACCACTACTATGATATTGAGGAGGAGTTCTCCTACATGTAACTCTCTGACAGGTCTATGAAGACCTGGTATTGTATTGATGGGGCTATGGTACTTGGGATAGAAGACATCACACTTCCTCACACGTGGTATATTTGTAACGCCCCGAACTTTTCGATGCTCGGGCATCGAAAGTCCTCGAGCGTGACCATAAGATTCAACGTGACATATACATGTGTACGATACCAATCCAACTATTCTAGCCTTACATCCTTGCCCTGACATAAACATAACCGTTGGGGATGATCTTCATCCACAAATCAAGCCATTTGACCGTTGAATTTCAAGACAAGCTCACCCATCACATGATTTCATGTAAGTACTTTCCCTTAGATGACGTGACGAATAATTTCCTATCCATAATGATTTAGATATATGTTCTTTTGTAAGAACTACTTAGAAATGTGTTTATAATCATGCGGAGTCATTAGATTTCCCAAAACTTATAGATCGGCGGTAATTACAAAATTGCCACTAACCTAGACCCCTGAATCCTTGACCACATGATTCCCACAATCCGTTTCATGTGAAATTTTATATCATGCCTAATTATCACAAATTAACCGCACACCTCGAATTTCAGCCCTTAGATCATAGTAAATCAGCTACTTGACCTCTACATCCGTTCATACACTTACCAGATCAAGATTCTGACCCGTCCATCTTGTTCACCCCATATAAATATGCTTAACCTACCATTAGAATCAGAATCTGAGAAACTTTCACGTGTAAGAAAGTCACTCGAATCTAACGTTATATAAGCCCTACCCCTAATCACTCTAGAAACCTATTTTACGACCATCCATTTATGAAACTTACCGTACATCCACTGACATACATGGCCAGAGTGCTAACCATCAAGTCCCCTTATTATTAACAAGTCATCTGACCACCCATCATGTTTGGATCCACCAAACGAGCCATGTAAACATCATGGCAAACTGATCATCATGAAGATCTTAGGGTTTAGGTCCCAACTGCCCGGTAACTTGTCAATCAGAGGAGTAGAAAAATTATTTTAGAATTTTAAAATATATTAACCATTAAAGGAGAATCTTAGTCATCATTGAGATATCGGAGCTCAAATTTGGGCGACGGAAAGAGCGTGAAAAATAAAGACCACCCGTCAAATTTCATCACATTTGGACGGTAAACTCATGAGTTACGGATGGCAAAGTTTTTTTAAAAGAAAAAGGGTACAAGTGTAAATACATTATCATGCATGGCACTGTTGAATTTCTAACGGTGAGAATTCTTGTTACTCGGCGGGATCGTGCGGTCCATTAGACTATCTAAACTACCCCATTTTCAACAGAGTGTCCTAACATACCAATACAAAAGTGGTGAATGGCATAGATCCTCAGAAGTCATCACAAAAGGACTCCATCTGATTTTTTTTACAACCATGCATGCAAGCCACGAATTCACGTGAAATCCATGTACGTAAATGACATCCTGCTTCAATGGGAATTAAGTCCGTCCACGTTGATTAACATATGACCCACCTAGTACTTAGATAAGTTTCATATTTTAGTCCTTTGGCCCTTTCCAACCGTTGACACTCAATCCCGGGATAATCCAACCATTAGATTGACAGAAACCCACCATTGGGAGTAAAAGTTTAAGCGTATGGCCCACCCAAGCTTCGGATTTCCCTCATCTCTGGCCAGCCGACCCAAATGGGCCCACAGAGGGTCATGGACGGAGTGGATTTCATCCAAACATCGTGGTGGACCCCACACATGCACTGCATGTGCACCTGGGGCATACTCTCACAGTGCATTGAGCAGAGCACGCTCAGTCAGAGCCTCTGACTCGTATTTCTCAAAAAAAGAGAAACTTCCTCTCTTCTTTCGGCGTTGGCAGCGGATGGTCGGACGTCCGTTTTGCTTGCACTGTGGCCCACCATGAGGAACCATCAAGACAATCAGATCCATCCATCTGACAGAGGGCAGAAGTGATGCCAAAACCCCTAAGTTTCACCCTGTTCCACGCGTGCACATGCACACAATCCTCGCCACAAGTGAGCCCGAAAACACAAACTTTCCAAAAATGAAAATTTCTTTGTCTCCAGCTGGCACGATCCGTGTGCATGGGAATCCTTCGATCTCGTCCATTCATTGCAAACAATCCTAGCCGTCTATTTCCCTTTTTAAAGAGCTAAGGCTTTGGGAAGAAAACCTGCAACCAAGAACAACTCTCCTGTAGCTGTTTCTTACCTGTTCGAACCCCATCATGAAAATGTCCATAAAGCTTTGAACAGTTGCCTCCAGAAGCTCTTGTGAACCTATACCGAATGTCCAGCAGAAGCAAAATAGAGGAAAACTCGTTGTTTAACGATCCGCCATTACCGATCCCGACTTTCTTCCTCATCCTAGCTTCAAGCTAAACCGAGTAAGGTAACTTCTCTCTCTCTCCCTCCCTCTCTTTCTTTCGTTATTGATGATGACGACGACTGTATGGCCCACTTGATCCACGGTCCACGAGATGGACCCCACCTTGAAAACGGATTGGCTGGGTACCTCACACCAGTTACATAACTGGTTGTTGACGCCACCAGGCTCTGTGGGTCCCATCGCTGTAACGTCAGCAAGTGCTATGGGACCCACCATCTGCACCGTCCAAGAATAGGACAGGTGGGAGCCCAGCATGATGTATATGTTTCATCCTATACCGTCCATCTATAAAACGGCTGTTGTATCGACGATTACCAAGTTATGTGGGTCTGACTGAGGCATGTGTTATTCAACACCTTTCTATTTTGCTTAAGTGGGACCCATTTAGTTGTATTTTATATCTCCACCATCCATCCCATTTTCCACCTCATTTTAGGCGTTGGCCCGAAAAATGAAGCCAACCCAACTCTCTGGTGGGCCACACCAGCATAAAGACTAATTTAATAGGGGTAGATCATTATGGCCCTTTGTGATATTTGGGTGCATCAAGACATATTCAAAATTGGGCATTGGACCTTTCCTGAGCCCTGGAACCCAATCAACGGAGTAGATCCTCCTTAGGCGGGACCCACCTATCAAAACAAAAAAATAAATAATATATAAAAAAAAAAAAAAAAAACATGCACGTTAAAACGTCCAGAGGACGCTGCCACCTTTTTGCATGATTTTGGCTAGGACTATGGCCCCACCTTAGGCTCCACCGTGATGTGTGTTGAACATCAAAACCGTCCATTTGATGGGTCCCCTTTTTATATGAGGTGCCTCCAAAAATCATCCGTACATAGAGCTCAGATGGCCCACACAATCTACAACCTTGTGAAGACATATTAAATCATATAAAAGCAACTGCTGGGGTCCACCTGAGATTTGGATGCACCTGAAATTTGGTTTGACCCCTTAACCTAGTGGGACACACATAATGGATGGGTTGGATTGGTGAACCACAACTTGGTGGGCCCAACAAATGATTATGAATGCTTTAATGGTGGATAAACCTCCTAACTGTTGTGTATGTTACAGCCCAAATAATCTTATTCATGGGACCCCTCAAACCCACACTAGACTCTTTTTAAGCATTACCATAATTATCATTATTAGGATTACTAATATTAGAAATGTATGGCCTTTAGTAAATTATTTATATTTATATTAGATATTACATATAAATTACATATAAAGATTAGTAATAGTGGACATTAATGTTTTATTCTATCATTATCAAATATTATCATTAAGGGTAGAGCATATTATGTATTTTCATCACAATGATTATTAGTGTCATGTTAGCTAATATTGGGCATATTATTAATATTACTTGTTGTTTTGAAATTACTAGTGTTAGTCCTTATTTATTATCATTAGTAAATTTTATACTTAGGAGGTTATTAGTCATTAGATAATGACGGTACATTCAAATATGAACTTATGAACCCACATTATTAATATTGATGGATTAATACCCCTATAATAAATATTATTTGATCAGTTGCACGATAATAATAATAATATTAAAAATTCAGGATTCAAATTTTAGAATTTAAGTTTAAGACTAAACCCTAAGATAAATAATTCAAACCCTAGGTTATAATCTCAACAATAAATAGTGTATAAAACTCGATCTAACCATGTAATTTCCTAATTCATGATAGGACTTGATTATAAGGGACCACACGTTCCCTAGCCATGCTGGTAGGCGATCCAACTATAAGGTGATGATTCTTCCCCTTGAGCTTTCCATCTTCTCATTAGCTTAAGTTATAGTTTTTATTTAAATTCATAATTGATATCTCCCTTTTATAATCACATGTGTTAGCTAGTGGAAATTGAATTGCTATATTACATGCTTTATGATTATCCTGTATAATTGCTCATGCTTATGGATTTCTTTGTGTGGGTTGCTTATGAAACTTAAACTGGTACATTAGTGGGAAATTCCCACATATGAATGTACACCCATACTTGGGATGTAACTTGACTAGTTGTGATCATAATGGACCTTCGACTAGGTGGCTATTGAGTGGTAGTCTAGATGGATGAATGATGCGGGTCTACCATCCAGGGTTGTTGTGCCCAATGATTTTTAAGGATGGTCTTTATCGTATGGTTTTGATATTCGCCCTATGTGGCATATTTTGATACTCGCCCTATGTGGCTTATTTTGATATCTGCCTATGTGGTTTGTTTTGGTATTTGCCCTACATGGGTTCGATGTTTATAACGTGCAACCATGCAATGGTAAGCCCCATGTATTGTAATATGATTGGCCACTAGTCGACGGGGTTCCATTAAACATCCTAAGGTGGTAGCCTCATGAGCCGGGGATGGTGGTAATGGGACACTATGCCCGAGCTGTCGGCCTATGCTGGGCTATACGCTCCCCGTAGTGACCTTGAGCTTATTTAAATTGGCTGATTGTAACTGGACTAATAATGGTTTGGCTAATCACGCATTCATAGCATATTGGCGATGACGGGTGGCTATTCTGGATGCTGTAGCACGTGCCCTAGAGTTATTAGGGTATCGTTTCGCTAGCTCCCAGACCACCGACTATCGACCCTTGTTCCGACTGGATGTTTTTCCCAGGTCGATGATTGCATGGGCGGCGGCCCTGTCCGCACGGATGAACATTCCCGGGGCGTGAACGCATTGCATGGGCGGCGGCCCTGTCCGCACGGATGAGCATCCCCGGGGCGTGAACGCATTCCATACATCCATGCATTTAATAAGACTGCATTTACTTTGTTTTGGTTGTCTGGATGTTTTATAACTATGCTTACCTAATGCGGCGGTGTGTAATCTTGAGGGGAATTCACACTGAGCTGGCCACTCATCCATCAAATATACAACCGTACAGGTAAAACAGGTGGCCTAAATGATGTATATGATCAGACTTAATGAGAAGCAATGTACGATCACCAGGGATGCATGGCTGTATTACCTGGAGGAGCTGCGCGGTCTTGCGGCTTATATTTATATGCTTTCTTCTATTCTTCATGTATTAAATTCTTAAAAATCTTGTACTTATTAAATTCAGAGACATTGGTTTGTATAAGTCATTATGGGCAGCTTCTTGTATATTTAAATGATAATGAAATTTTCCTTTATGTCGATTTGTCCACACTACGCTCATTTGCTTACTCTGATAAGAAAAAAAAAATGTATGTACACTCAAATTTGACCATCCTTTAATGTTAACACTCGGGTTTTTGGGAAACGGGTCGTGTACTCAGGTCCTGAAAACACGGGGCGTTACAATATTTTAGAACTGTACTTGTAATTATTTAACCTGGTAACATTATCACACTCTGGAGACCCACCACTGTTTTTATATTGTATATATATCTATCACAGTCTTCCACTTGCAATTTAACTGTCTCTGGAGTATGATATGCTGTTTTGGCTTAATCTCACTCATGTTCAATACACTAATGCAGACAACATTTAATCATCATTATCTATGTTGCAAAAGTGATGTTCTGGAAACTTGGGTGTTGAGTTATGCTTGACCCCCGATTTTTCGGGATGTTACGCGCGTGGCGGACCAGTTTCAGTTCAACGGTCAGCGGATCTTGATCGGAGATTTCGAGTACACGGATATGTGTATGAAATTTCTCCTGATCCGAGGTGTAATTTGGTCTGATTCTGACGGTCTGGTTGTTTAAAACTGATCCGCAAGCGAGAGGTGCCAGATTACTATTTGAGATATTTTATTTTAAATTAATTTTCACATTTCTCACACTCTTCACTCCGAGCTCAAGCGAATAGCGCTGGGACACTATCTGGATTTGATTTCCGAGATAGTTGTCAAGCCCAGCAAGGCGGTCCTAATTCCTTGACTTCGTGTTAATCAAACTTCCGACGTGCGGTCCAGATCTGATACGGAGTTTCGAGATGCTCCCGAGAGCAGCCGGGTAATGAGATTGATCCTAGATTTTAGGGTACCCTAGCATCAATGATTCTACAAGTTTTGGGTCTTGCAGATCATATTTAAAGTGATTGGTACTAATTTCACGGGTACTCTAGTTTCACACTAGCTAATTCTCGCCTAATTTCTAAAGGATTTAGTCCTGGGTGATTTCGGTCTGAGGTGATACCTGGGCCTTTGTAGTTTGTATATGAAGTAATCCAAGTTATAATACTTAACTAGTTTAAGATAGTGTCTAGAGTGAAAGTACTTAGAAAAATGGAAAGAACAAGGTGGTGAAAGGTGGGATTGTGAAGGAAATGGGTTAAGGAGCGATTTTAGACTGTGGGAATCAGTTCTGACAAGTTAATAAGGTGTTAGGATCGACCCATTGCCTAAGGACATCTAACCCCAGTTTGGGAAAAATTCGGTCTGTTACAAAGTGTTTGTGAAAATGCTTGTGAGAGTAAGTGCTTGGATAATGGTGCCTTAGATAGGTGTTAAGATGGGATTCTCAACTACCTTAGAGACCTGCATGATTTCCTCCATGTGGTTGTTTACTTTAATCGCTTACTTGTGAAACATATGTGTTTGTATTCTTGTTTATATAGTGTTTTACAACATGCTTTATAACATGCTTTATAACATGCTTTATGATATGCTTGTTAACATGCTTGATTTACTTTGTCTATTATGCTTTACTCTACATGTTCTAAATAAGGATTGATTGAGTTTGGGACTATGTCTATAGTCCAGACAATCGGTACCAGACTTGAGATCGTGGTTGAGGATTCATGTCGCCACGTATGATGTATTTGACGAACCCGAGTCATACTTCAGTTGGCGACAGTGGTTAAGCCACACGAAGTGCTTATGCACTTCATGTCGTTCAGTTGATTGTGCGCTCGAGCTAGTCAGGCCCGTCAAATAACCTTATATATCTAATGTATGTTCACCATGTTTGGTCACCACTGTTTGAACCTAGGGTACCAAACTTACCAGTGGAATCCCGTCAACCATGGTACCTCGATCCGCTAAGACTCATGAGCCGGGCATGGTGGTATGGGACACCGTGATCGAGCTGTCGGCCTATGCTAGGGCCACGTGCCTCCTCGTCGTGACCAGTGAGCAACCAGACTCGTGAGTCGATTATGGTGATATGGGATACTATATTCGAGCTGTCGGCCTTCACTGCTTGATGGGTGATGGGGGAGTGGTGCCACGATTCCGTGTAACAGCCATAGCAGCCCTGACCGTACCCGGTGTAGTGACCTCGAGCATACTCTAAATCTGTGGTGAGGCGATGAGCCTTCCCGTAGTAACAGAGTATAAACTAGGCCTGTATTGATAAGTGATGGGGGAGTGGTGCAACGATTCCGTGTAACAGCCCTGTCAGCCCTTGCAGCGACCTAGAAACACACCATCGTATGAGATTATCTAGGACTGACGACCCTAGAATGGATCATGTTTGAGAATGATACAAGGGAGGTACCTTAGTTTCTCAATCCTGCTGTTTGAAATGGACTAATAACAACTCGGTAATCATGCTTTTCATGCATTGCATGTGCCTGGAAGATGTGGAGCACTGAGGAAAGCAAGCATGCCGCGAACGTAAGATGGTATTGCATGAGGGAGTATGTCGGTGAGGGCATCCATCATGACTGCATTCATGCTTGCATTAATAAGAGTAGTTAGGAGTGTTTGATTATACTGCTTTATCATTACTACTTGACTGAGTCGATAACATGTTAACCTATGTTTTATTGTTCCACTGAGTTAGCTACTCACTCCCACGTTACGGGACGGTGTTGTACACACCAACCAGACTCTGTCTCAGGTTTAGATGAGCTGACGACTCAGGAGGGTGAGCCGGACTATGGTGAGGAGCAGGACGAGTTCTCATTTATGCAGTATTCTGGCGGCTTTGACTAGACTGCCGGATCGACGGGGTTTGCTGGGATTACATCTTTAGATGTATTTTTGACCTTTTGAAACATAAAATAGATATATGTATATGGTGACTCAGATGGGTTCATACTCTAGAGAATGAAATGATTTTTGTTTCTTTTACATACATATATATACAGTTCTGTCTTCCGCTTGTCTTTATACAATTGATCTGGAGTATGAATTGCTGTTTTGGTATAATCTCACTCATGTTTATTGTTCTAACACAGACAACATTAAATCATCATTATCTATGTTGTATAAGTGATGTTCTGGAACTCGAGAGTTGAGTTGCTACTCGACCCCCGAATTTCAGGGCATTACAAGTTGGTATCAGAGCATGATTTTGATTAAACAGGACCTGAGTTATGTTCCCACGACGTACGCTGACGCTTTGACTTAGGAGGGTGAGAGAAAAATATAAAAACAGTCCTAGGCTTCCCCGATTTCGCCATATGGCGAAGTTCATCGAAAACGAGCGTTTTGATCGAGTTCATACTCGATCCTGACCGCACGAGTCGATCCCAAATCACTTCTAGACCGTCTATTGACGTGTCTAGATCACAATACACCTCATTCCAGCAGTTAAACATCTGTAAATTCAAGTATGTGTCCGAAAATGATCAAAACTACTCGAAATTAAGCGAATCAGGGTCGAGGGCCTACCCACATCAATATAGGGGTACCCAGAGTGGGACTAAGGGTTTTTTTGGGGCCTAGGGGACTGGAGGACCACGCCCATGGGGCGGGACCTCAAAAACTAGAAATTTGGTGTAACAGCCCGAATTTTTCCCAACCTGGGATTAGACGTCTTAGGCAATGAGTCGATCCTAACACCTTATTAACTTGTCAGAACTGAATCCCACAGTCTAAAATCGCTCCTTAACCCATTTCCTTCCCAAATCCCACCTTTCACCACCTTGTTCTTTAAATTTTCTAAGTACTTTTACATTTGACGCTATCTTAAAGTTTAGGTAATGAAGAACAATACTTAAACTAAACATTGCTACACAGGATTAAGTACCACCTCAGAGCGAAATCACCTAAGACTAAATCCTTTAAAAATTAAGTGAGAATTAGCCAGTGTTAAACTTGAGTACCTATGAAATTAGCACCAATCACTTTAAATACGATCTGCAAGACCCAAAACTTATAGAATCATTGACGCTAGGTTACCCTAAAATCTCGGATCAAACTCATTACCCAACTGCTCTCGGGAGCACGTTGAAACTTCGTATTAGATCTGGACCGCACATCGAGAGTCCAAATAATACGAGGTTAAGGACTTAGGACCGCCTCGCTGGGCTTGACAACCATCTCAGAAATCAAATCCAGCCAGTGTCCCAGCACTATTCGCTTGAGCTCGGAGTGAAGAGTGTGCGAAATGTGAAATTAATTCAAAATAAAATATCTCAAATAGTAATCTGGCACCTCTCGCTTGCGGATCAGTTTTAAGCAACCAGACCGTTAGAATCAGACCAAATTACACCCTTGGATCAAGAGAAATTTCATACACATTTACATGTACTCGGAATCTCCGATCGAGATCCACTGACTGATGAACTGAAACTGGTCTGCCACGCGTGATCTGGAATCCCGACCGAAACGAAAACTTAACTCCACCTAGATCCGGTACCGGTGAGCTTAAGTCCAACCTTTGGCTCAAGGAGGCCCGCTAGAAGTCCTCCGTTGAGCTGAAACGGGATCCCTTTAGTTATAACCTAAGTATACCTTGACTTGAAGTCTAATTTGGAGACTTTTTAGGCTATATAAGGACCTTTGAACCCTCTCTCTCACAGCCATGCAAATTTGAGATTTGAGAGAGAGAAAAGAGAGAAAGTGTGGGAGTTGTGGGAGGATCTCCCTGTCATGCTTCCCTGCCGTTATGCAAGCACAACTACTCCGTTCTAATCGCTTTCCCGGCGATTCCAGCTCCATTTTTAGGTAAGAAACCCTAACCCTAATCTGATTTGGAGTATTGATGGTTGTAGGTTATGAAATAGCTAACCTACTTCGTTCTCTAGGTGGCCAAACTACCGTATACGGAAGCTTAGCAAACCTATCAACTCCGTTATGATTCTACGACAAAAGGTGTGGACTTTAGGTGTATAGGTTATGGTTTTCAATGCTTTCAATGTCAGATAATGATAGATTCATGATCTGCATGCAATTGCACATGTACAAAGTGCTGTCTGTTTTCCGTTTCGATTAAAGATGAAAAATATGAAATTTTACATACTCTATGTATTTGAAGAAAGTACCGTATACGTACAAATTTTGGAAATGTGTTGACATGATTATTTGTTGTATGAATATATTATATGTGGATAAATTACTTGTTTAGCGAAAGGAATCGCCCTAATAAATGTTTTGCTTATATACACTATGTATGTTGAAATTGTGTATTCTAGAAAGTACCGTATACGTATAAATTTTGGAGATGTATTTGTCATGATTATTTGCTATATGAATATATTATACATAGATAAAATACTTGCTTGGCGAAAGGATAGCCCTAATACCTGTTTTACTAACATACAGCAAGTATGTTAAAATAGTGTATTCTAAGTGTTTGTGAAAATGACCGAATGAGTATGGAATTTTCATTCGTGCTCACCATGACTAATTGTCATGGATTTATGATTGTTGTATTGGCGATACCCCTTTGACGAAAGGATTTGCCCTAAATCACGCCACGGCCAATATACACTACTTATATTAAAATGTGTGGCCCAAGTGTTTGTGGAAATGACTGAATGAATATGGAACTTGGATTCCTGCTTGCCATGACTATCCGTCGTGGGTGTATGCGTGTTATGATTGGGGTAACTCCCTAGTGAAAGGATTTGGCCTAATACTTATGCGATCAACATATGTCATGTATGTTGATGTATGTAGTCTAAAGTGTTTGTTGAAATGTCTGAATGAGTAGTAGTTAGTAAATTGTAATGTATAAGGGTGTTGAGATATGATTTTCAACTCCTTTAACTATGTGTATGATTTCCTTGGATAGTTGTGTGATTAGGAATTTAATATGCACAAACTCATGCTTGTGTTGTGCTTCATAACATGCTCAAATGATTGTATGATTTTATCTATGTGATGCATATGTTTAAATTCATGTTTATGTTGTATGATCTGTCATGGGTGATGGGGGAGTGGTGTAACGAATGCGTGTAACAGCCCTGGCAGCCCTAAACGGATAATACCAGACCTTGATTGTATGAGTTGAATCTTGATCAACTACTACTTTATCTATCTGCAATTGATTGTGTTTGGGGCTATGATTATAGTCCAGACAATCGGTACCAGAATTGAATTCGTGGCTGTGATTCATTTGTCACGTGAGATGTGTTCGACGAACTCGAGTCATACTTCAGTTGGTGATAGTGGTTTGCCACGCGAAGTACTTATGTACTTCATGTCGTTCAACTTGTTGTGCGCTCGAGCTAGCCAAGCTCGTCAAGTAACTCGATCTGTCTAATGTATGTTTACCATGTTTGGAGGCTACTGCTTGAACCTAGGGTACCAAACTTACCAGTGAAATCCCTTTTAACCATGGTACCTCGATCCGCTAAGACTCATGAGCCGGCCATGGTGATATGGGACGTTGTGGTCGAGCTGTCGGCCTACGCTGGGGCCACGTGCCTCCCCGTAGTGACCAGTGAGCAACCAAACTCATGAGCCGATTATGGTGGTATGGGATACTATATTCGTGCTGTCGGCTTACATTGATAAGGTGATGGGGGAGTGGTGCAACGAATGCGAGCAACAGCCCTGACAGCCCTTTGTAGTGACCTCGAGCATACTCTGGAATCGCGGTGAGCCTTAGAGTTTTGCCGCGGTGTATGGAGTATGAACTAGGTCTGTTTCTGTATAGTGATGAATCGTTAAAGAGGTGATGGGGGAGTGGTGTAACCTTTGTACATAACAGCCTTGGTAGCCTTTGCAGTGACCTAGAAAACACACCATCGTCTGAGATTAACTAGGACTGACGACCCTAGAATGGATCATGTTTGGGAATGATACAAGGGAGGTACCTTAGTTTCTCAATCCTGCTGTTTGAAATGGACTAATAAAAACTCGGTAATCATGCTCATCATGCATTGCACGTGCCTTGTAGATGTGGAGCACTGAGGGATGAAAGCATGCCGTGAACGTGAGATGGTGTCGCACGAGGGAGGGTGTGGTGAGGGCATACATCATGACAGCATTCATACTTGCATTAATAAGAGTAATTAGGAGTGTTTGATTGTACTGCTTTATCATTACTTCTTGACTGAGTTGATAACATGTTAACCTATGCTTTTATTGTTCCACTGAGTTGATCACTCACTCCCACGTTACGGGACGGTGTTGTACACACCAACAAAATTTGTTGAGTTTCATGTGATGACGATGCTTATAAAGCAAAGCTGGACTACTATGATGTGGAGGAGGAGTTCTCCTACTTTTAGCTCTCTTACAGGTCTATGAAGACTTGGTATTGTATTGACGGGGCTATAGTACTTGGAATAGAAGACATTACACTTCCTCACATTTAGTATATTTTAGAACTGTACTTGTAATTATTTAACCTGGTAACATTATCATATTCTGGAGACCCACCACTGTTTTTATATTGTATATATATCTATCACAGTCTTCCGCTTGCTAATTCACTGTCTCTGGAGTATGATATTCTGTTTTGGCTTAATCTCACTCATGTTCAATGCACTAATATAGCCAACATTCAATCATCATTATCTATGTTACATAAGTGATGTTCTGGAAACTCGAGAGTTGAGTTACTACTCGACCCTCGATTTTTCAGGGTGTTACAGTTGGTCGGCGAGGCCCTAGCCCGGTCGGCAAGGCCTCGCCAGTTTCTGGGCTGGGCCGGGCCCGTGGCTTGGTCCGATCACCTTGGTGGTCTTATACACCCCCTGACCTAGCTCCCGTCCCATTTCATTCTCCCAAAACCCTACCTCCTTCACAAACCTCCCCTCCAAGCCATTTTCTCTCTCCAAACTTGTTGTTTCTCTTCAAAACCGCCCTTCCAATCGTCCTCCCTTCTGATTTTGACCACAACCTACCCATTCCCATCGTCCACAACAGTCCTTCTCTCCCTTCCCTCTCCGTTTCTCTCATTTGGACTCCCACACGCCCATTTAGAGCTCAAAAATCGTGTGAGCTTCCTCACCCACCTCATCTCTCCATTTTCTTTCTTAAATTCCTATCTTTTGGGCCCCTACAACGTCTGTTGGGACCCAAGTTCTTGGAGAACCCATATTTCCAGCCCCTTCTCTCTTTTTCCTTCATTTTCCATGGCCCTTTTTGAAGTCATTACAACCATTTTCTCCATCTCCACCATCCGCTCTCTGATGGGTAAAAGAAAGAGCGCCACTGATGAGGCTGGGCCTAGTCACCCTACACAATCAAGGCGGCCGAGAGACACCGCCGCTAGCTCGAGCTTTGCCCGGGAATTTCGAACGAAGCGGGACCTTGATCCCCGGATCCCTGCCGAATGAGCTCAGTTGGTGGCACTACCTCATGGAGTGTATGAGGACCGCAGGGTTCTCTTTG
This sequence comes from Magnolia officinalis, assembly GCA_021015155.1. Classification (NCBI taxonomy): domain Eukaryota; kingdom Viridiplantae; phylum Streptophyta; class Magnoliopsida; order Magnoliales; family Magnoliaceae; genus Magnolia; species Magnolia officinalis. Next base: position 16,522 of record JAJHSJ010000306.1, on the reverse strand, counting down.
AAGCCCAAGTGGATGGACGGCTCTTCAGGGAATACTACTTGTTCGAGCAAGTGGAGGCGGTCCACTGGGGTCCGCTATTTGAGGCCAAGGATCGCGCCAATCCTGGCACTGTTAGAGCCTTCTACGCTAACATTCGTGAGCCTACATTGGAACCCTTACAGTTCCGGCTCTTGGTTGAGGTGGATCTGTTTGTCACTGTTGATGTGAGAGTGATTACACGGCTTATGAATATGCCCCTTGGTGATATACATGCTAGCGAGCAGAATCTGGGGACTGTTTGTGAAAAAGATCGTCGCACACGTTACCTTTGTGGTGGTCGACTGGCTGAGTGGCAGCCGAACAAAAGCCTACTAGCATCCCACATGTCAGACGACTTCCACCTACTACATCATATCTTCGCGTACAACCTCTACCCCAGGCACAGTAATCACAGCGAGTGCACGCAACTCATGGTAAACTTTTTGTACCAAGTGGAGCAAGGGGCGAACTTGTGTGTGCTTACATTCGTGTTGCGACAGATCGTGAATATTGCACGCTCCACCAGGAGCTCTGATTCGCTTCCCTTCGGCCGACTCATATGCAGGATTGCACGGGAGTTTGGCTACAGTCTGGGGGTGGAAAGGCCATCACCGATTCACCAAATTGACGAGAGTACTCTCCATCAGATGGAACTCGGGGCAGGGCAACGACGGGCTCGACATGTGAAGAGTGAGAATGAAATAGTGAGCGAAGAAGATGAAAGTGAAGATGGGAGTGAAGCTGAAGAAGAAGAAGAGGAACCTGAGGCCCAGGACACAGAGGAGAGTTCACCTCCTGCGGCTCAGGAGCAGGGCACCGATCGGGCTACCATAGATGCGCGTTTAGCCCGTCTCGAGAAGGGCCAAGCCACCCTGCAACAGGAAGTCAGGCGGGTCCGAACCAAGCTCAGCAAGGTGTCTCGCACCTTGAAGGCCATCCTGTGCTATCTACAGGACAAGAATGTTCTTCCTCCATCGCCTGATTCGGATGCCTAGTCATCCAAGTTGTTGTTTGTAGTTGTTTTGGTTACCGCATTAGGCGGTTTATGTTTTCATGTTGATGATGTAGTAGTTAGTAGTATGTTTAAGTGTTTGATGTTGTGGATGTAATTGGCTTGCATGTAATTTCTGTCATGATCCATGTAACTCTGTATTCCATGTATTATGACAATTTTGGTTAAATGAAAAGCATGCAGCCTCTTTTGCTATGAGATGTGTGGAATGCTTAAAGTGCTTGTATAATGTGTTGCTATGCTTTATCTCACATACATTGCACCCTATGTTGTATAGGGCATGCCACAGAGATCTACGAGGAGCACAGCACCCCTTCTGTTTACTGACTCTATGGACCAGACTCCTTCCCGTAGGGGTGGTCCTACGGGTCCGGGTTCTGGCTCTGATCAACCTTTCGCCGGTCCTACTGGTGGTCTGCCACCTTATACACCCCCGGTTCATGGGCAGAACCAGGCATCCTCTTCTACGCCGTATGAGCCGCAGGCTGCTCCACCTACTGATAGGATTGAGCTGTTGATGTTGATGATGCATCAGCAGCAGATGCAGCAGCACCAGCACCAGCAGCTTATGGTCACTATTGCTGAGGCCTTATCTTAGGGTGGGAGTACGACTCCACCTCCGACATCCACACGCCTTACTGAGGCTGCTGAGCCACCTGCTCAGTTTGGGGATGTGCCTCTGACCACACCTGTGGCGTACCCTACGGGAGATGTCGGTACTCGTGGCCTACTCAAGCGATTCTAGCGCTTGAGGCCTCCCACATTCACGGGTTCTCACAGACCTGAGGAGGCTGAGTTTTGGCTAGACTGCATGTCCAAGATGCTACGGATGCTGCACTGTACTGAGGCAGAGCAGGTCGAGTTGGCCACTTTCATGTTCGAGAGGGAGGCCAACCTGTGGTGGGACAGTTTCCTGAGGTCTGTTGCAGTGGACTATGTGTGGACTTGGGCAGCATTTGAGTCCAGTTCCACGAGAAGTATTACCCGCAGACCTACAGACATGAACGGGAGGATAAGTTTTTATGCCTTAGGTAGGGAGGCATGACAGTCATGGAGTACGAGCATCGCTTCACCGAGTTGGGCCGCTTTGTCCCGAACTATACTTTCCGATGAGCCGATGCGGATACACCATTTTTCTGGGGGTTTGCGACCTGATATACGGTCAAAGATGTGTTGTATCAGTATACCCTCATACGCGGAGCTGGTTCACATGTCTATGATGGCCGAGCAGGATGTAGATCGGCTGACCCGTTCTCGTGGTACTATGGTTACGAGACCACGACTAGAGACGCAGAGCAGTCCTTTCCTGGGTAAGAGGCCTTGTGCTGACTCGCCTCCCAGGATCGCAGCGCCAGTGGCTCCGGTGGGGCGCCCTATTATGACCTGTATGTATTAGGGCGACAGGGTCATTCTGTTGGGAGCTGTTTCTCGCGGATGAAAGATAGCGGGTTCTCTCCGTCGCAGATGATCGGTCGTTCTCACCCACAGGCTATAGCGACTCCTCCACTTCGGACGACACCTGCACATCCGTCTTTCAGACCACCTGCACCTCATTTTCGGCCGCCTCAACGGCCCATGGTACCTCAGCCTAACCGATCACAGCAGGTGCGTGTTCATACGCTCACCGCAGAGGAACTAGATACTGCACCTTCAGCACCTATGGCCTTCGAGGTTACTGCACATGTACAAGGTATTCCAGTTTTTCTATTGGTGGACACCGGGTCTACTACCTCTATTGTTTCATGTGCTACAGTCAAGCGACTAGGGTTGGAAACTAGTCCTATGATTGGGATGAGGCTCCTTACCGCCACAGGGACTTTCTCAGACTCCACTACGATGTGTCGGGGTTGTTCGATAGACCTAGGGAGCAGGACAGTGGCTGTCGACCTGTTGGTCGCACCGCTCCATCATTATGATGTGATTCTCGGCATGGACTGGCTCGTGGAGATGAAGGCCGAGATCGATTGCGATACTCGGATTGTAACAGCACGTGGACCTGATGGCACGGTCTTTACTTTCCCAGTGCAGGTCAGTTAGTATTACCGCATCCGTAGTTACGCTACCCTATTAGAGCAGGTTGATGGTCCGACGTTGGAAAATACACCTGTGGTTCGGGATTTTACAGGTGTGTTTACGACGATTCCTGGTTTGCCACCTCGGCGCGAGATCAACTTCACCATTGATCTTACACCTGGTGCGACACCTATCTCATTGCCGACTTATCGTATGCCTCTATGTGAGATGGAGGAACTGCGGAGACATATTGACGAGCTAGTAGAGAAGGGTTTCATACGACCTAGTGTGTCTCCTTGGGGAGCACCTGTACTATTTGTGAAGAAGAAGGACGAGTCGCTACGGTTATAGATTGATTACCGTAGGTTGAACCAAGTCACGGTGAAGAACAAGTATCTTTTGCCCAAGATAGATGATTTGTTTGATCAGTTGAGGGGGGCGAAGTATTTTTTGAAGATTGATCTGCAGTTAGGGTACCACCAGTTGCGCGTCAGAGATGAGGACGTGCAGAAGACGGCTTTCAGGACATGCTTTGAGCACTACGAGTTTCTAGTGATGTCGTTCGGTCTTACGAACGCACCAGCCGTGTTCATGGACCTGATGAACCGGGTATTTCGGCCATTTCTATACCGATTCGTCATCGTCTTTATTGATGACATCCTGATATACTCTACGAGTCGGGAGGAGCACGAGGAGCACCTGAGAGCGGTGTTGGATACGTTGGAGAAGAACCGTTTGTTAGCGCAGTATAAGAAGTGCGACTTCTAGCAGGAGGAAGTCAAGTTCCTCGGACATGTGGTGTCCAAGGATGGGATAGCAGTGGACCTTGCTAAGGTAGTCGCGGTTCAGGATTGGCAGCAGCCTGACTCGGTTACCTAGGTGAGGAGTTTCCTTGGTCTGATAGGGTATTATAGACGCTTCATTCGGGATTTCTCGAAGATTGCCAGGCCATTGTCTCAGTTGAAACGGAAGGACCTGAAGTTCGCCTGGAATGAGAAGGCGGAAGTAGCTTTCAGGGAGCTGAAGGACAGGTTGACATCCGCCCCTGTGCTAGTATTGCCAGAGCAAGGGGTTAAGTACACGATATACACTGATGCGTCTCGCGTTGGTTTGGGTTGTGTCCTTATGCAGAAGGACAGGGTGATTTTGTATGCCTCGAGACAATTAAGGAAGCACGAGGAGAATTACCCTACACACGACCTGGAGTTGGCAGCTATCATCTTTGCATTGAAGCTCTGGAGGCATTACCTCTACGGAGAGGAGTTCGAGCTTTTCTACGACCACAAGAGCCTTAAGTATATATTCACGCAGCGAGACTTGAATATGATACAACGCCGATGGATGGAGACCTTGAAGGACTTCAAGTTCGAGGTTTCCTACCATCCTTGCAAGGCGAACCTTGTGGCAGACGCGTTGAGCCGCAAGAAGGCTATAGCATTTGCGGCTCCATTGATGATAGCAGAGTAGGACATGGTTGAGTTCGTGCGGGACTTCGAGCAGAGACTCACTGTGGAAGAGCCATTTGAGTGTGTTGCGCACGTTTGGGTGCGACCACTTATTGATGACAGGATCATTGAGGCCCAGAAGGATGATGTACGGTTGTCTGAGCTTCGAGAGCAAGCTAGCGACGCCGGGGACTCCGAGTGGAGAGTTGATTCTGATGGGGGTCTACGATTTCATGGTTGCCTATGCGTTCCTGACATACCTGACTTGAGACATGAGCTTCTCGAGTCTGCCCATAACTCGAAGCTTGCGATGCATCCTGGTAGCACAAAAATGTACCAGGATATGAAACGGTCGTATTGGTGGGATAACATGAAGGCCCACATCGCTGAGTTCATTTCTCATTGTCTGACATGCCAGCAGGTCAAGGCAGAACATTACCGACCTCCTGGACTGCTTCAGCCCATGCCCATAGCAGAATGGAAGTGAGACTTCATTTCCATGGATTTCATATCGGGACTGCCGAAGACGAGGAAGGGACACAATTCCATCTGGGTGATTGTGGACCGGTTGACCAAATCGGCCCATTTTCTCCCTATCAGAGTCACGAACTCTTCAGACGAGCTGGCTAGATTGTACATCAGAGAGATCGTCCGTCTGCATGGAGTTCCTTTAGGGATCGTGTCAGACAGAGACACTCGGTTCACATCTATCTTCTAGACTCGTATCTAGGAAGTGATGGGTGTGAAATTGAAGTTCAGTACAGCGTTTCATCCTTAGACTGATGGGCAGACAGAGCGGATAAATCAGATTTTGGAGGATATGTTGCGAGCATGTGTGTTGGACTTCAAGGATAGTTGGGATGACTGTCTTCCTTACGCAGAGTTCGCCTATAACAACAGCTTCCAAGCGAGTATTGGTATGACTTCATATGAGGCCCTGTTGGTCGCCCTTGCAGAGCACCACATTGTTGGGCTGAGGTTGCGTAGTCTGATTGGCCCAGAGTTGGTGCAGGCGACCTCAGAGAAGATCGACATTATCAGGCGTCAACTTCTTACAGCGCAGAGCAGGCAGAAGAGTTACGCCGATACGAGGCGGCGACCGCTTGAGTTCGAGGTTAGTGATCATGCATTCCTCCGAGTTTCCCCTATGAAGGGAGTCCTTCGGTTCGGGAAGAAGGGGAAGCTCACACCGAGGTTTATCGGTCCATTTCAGATCCTTGATCAAGTGGGTGCTGTGGCATATCGTCTCGCTTTGCCCACACCACTTGCAGCTGTACATAACGTATTTCATGTATCTATGCTGAAGAAGTACGTTCCTGATTCTTCACACATTATTAGCTGGGAGCCGGTACAGCTGAGCGATGATGCTACGTATGAGATGCGTCCGATGCGTATCCATGACAGGAAGGAGCAGGTACTGCGTAGCAAGGTGATTCCACTCGTGAAGGTACTGTGGACACATCATACAGAGAAGGAAGCTACGTGGGAAACAGAGGCCGAGGTTAGAAAGAACTACCCTCAAATTCTCGAGGAGTATGAAAAGGTACAAATTTCGAAGACGAAATTTTTGTTTAAGGGGGGTAGATTGTAACGACTCGAAAAATTTCGTACAATGGTCTGGGTACCACCTCGACCAAAAATCACTTAGGATTAAATCCTTTAGAAATTTGACAAAGTTAACTAAGTGCTAAACTAGATTATCCATGAAATCCATTTGAATCGCTTTAAATACGATCTGCAAGACCTAAAACTTGTAGAATCATTGAGGCTAGGTTACCCTAAAGTCTAGGATCAAACTCATTACCCGACTGCTCTCGGGAACACATTGAAACTCCGTATCAGGTCTAAGCCGCACATCAGGAGTCCGAATAATACGAAGTTAAGGACTTAGGACCGCCTCGCTGGGCTTGACAACCATCTCGGAAATCAAATCCAGATAGTGTCTCACGGCTGTTCGTTTGAGTCCGGAGCGAGAGAGTGTGAAAACACTTGTTTTCTTTACAAAATAAATATCTTGAATAATGATCTGGCACATGTCGCTTGTAGACATTTTGTAAGCAACCAGACCGTCAGAATCTGACCCAAATACACCCTCGGATCAGGAAAAATTCATAAACATATCCATGTACTTGGAATTTCGGATCGAGACCCAGTGACTGTTGAACTGAAACTGGTCCGCCACGCGTGATCTGGGAATCCGACTGAAACAAAAACCTAACTTTACCTGGATCCAAGGTTGATGAGCTTAAGTCCGACCTTTGGCTAAAGGAGGCCCGCCAGAAATCCTTCGTTGAGTTGAAACAGTGTCACTTTGGTTATAAACCAAGTATACCTTGACCTTAAGTCTATTTCAGAGAGTTTTTAGGCTATATAAGGACCTTAGAACCCTCTCTCTCACAGCCATACGAATTTGAGAGAAACCCTAGAGAGAGAAGTGAGAAAAGAGAGAAAGAATGAGAGAAGTGGGAGAATCTCCCTACTACCGTTCCCTGTAGCTACACAAGTTGCACCACCTGATTCTCATCACTTTCCCGGCGATACCGACTTCGTTTCTAGGTAAGAAACCCTAACCCTAATCTGTTTTGGGGTGTGAAGGTTATAAGTTATGAAATAGCTAACTGGTTTCATTCTTTAAGCTACAAAACTGCCAAATACGGAAGCTTAACAAACCCACCTGATCCATTGCGATTCTACGGTATAAGGTGAGGACTTTAGGTGTATAAGTTACGGTTTTCAATGCTTTCAATGTCAGATAATGATAGAGTCATGATCTGCATGCAATTGAACATGTACAAAGTGCTGTTTGTTTTCCATTTCGATTAAAGATGTAGAATATGGAATTTTACATATTCTAGGTATTCGTAGAAATACCGTATACGTATAAATTTTGGAAAAGTGTTTGCCATGATTATTTGTTGTATGAATATATGGTATATGGATAAAATACTTATTTGGCGAAAAGATTCGCCATAATACATGTTTGCTAATATACACTATGTATGTAGAAATAGTGTATTGTACAAAGTACCGTATATGTATATATTTTGGAGATGTGTTTGCCATGACTATTTGCTGTATGAACATATTATATACGCGTAAAATACTTTCTTGGCGAAAGGATTCGCCCTAATACATGTTTTACTAACATACACTATGTATGTTGAAATAGTGTATTCTAAGTGTTTGTGAAAATGCTTGTGAGAGTAAGTGCTTGGATAATGGTGCCTTAGATAGGTGTTAAGATGGGATTCTTGACTACCTTAGAAACCTGCATGATTTCCTCCATGTGGTTGTTTACTTTAACCGCTTACTTGTGAAACATATGTGTTTGTATTCTTGTTTATATAGTGTTTTGCAACATGCTTTATAACATGATTTATGATATGCTTGTTAACATGCTTGATTTACTTTTTCTATTATGCTTTACTCTACATGTTCTAAATAAGGATTGATTGAGTTTGGGACTATGTCTATAGTCTAGACAATCGGTACTAGACTTAAGATAGTGGTTGAGGATTCATGTCGCCACGTAGGATATGTTTGACGAACCTGAGTCGTACTTCAGTTGGTGACAGTGGTTAGGCCACACGAAGTGCTTATGCACTTAATGTCGTTCAGTTGATTGTGCGCTCGAGCTAGTCAGGCCCGTCAAATAACCCGATATGTCTAATGTATGTTCACCATGTTTGTCACCACTGCTTGAACCTAGGGTACCAAACTTCCCAGTGGAATCCCGTCAACCATGGTACCTCGATCCGCTAAGACTCATGAGCTGGTCATGGTGGTATGGGACACCGTGGTCGAGCTGTCGGCCTACGCTGGGGCCACTGCCTCCCCGTAGTGACCAATGAGCAACCTGACTCGTGAACCGATTATGGTGGTATGGAACACTATATTTGAGTTGTTGGCTTACATTGCTTGATGGGTGATGAGGGAGTGGCGCAACGATTCCATGTAACAGCCTTAGCAGCCCTGACCGTACCCGGTGTAGTGACCTCGAGCATACTCTAAATCTACGGTGAGGCGATGAGCCTTCCCGTAGTAACAGAGTATAAACTAGGCCTGTATTGATAAGGTGATGGGGGAGTGGTGCAACGATTCCGTGTAATAGCCCTGACAGCCCTTGCAGCGACTTAGAAACACACCATCGTATGAGATTGTCTAGGACTGACGACCCTAGAATGAATCATGTTTGGGAATGATACAAAGGAGATACCTTAGTTTCCCAATCCTGCTGTTTGAAATGGACTAATAACAACTCGGTAATCATGCTCATCATGCATTGCATGTGCCTGGAAGATGTGGAGCACTGAGGAAAGCAAGCATGCCGCGAACGTAAGATGGTGTCGCATGAGGGAGTATGTCGGTGAGGGCATCCATCATGACTGCATTCATACTTGCATTAATAAGAGTAGTTAGGAGTGTTTGATTATATTGCTTTATCATTACTACTTGACTGAGTCGATAACATGTTAACCTATGCTTTATTGTTCTACTGAGTTAGCTACTCACTCCCACGTTACGGGACGGTGTTGTACACACCAACCAGACTCTGTCTCAGGTTTAGATGAGTTGGCGACTCAGGAGGCTGAGCCGGACTATGGTGAGGACCAGGACGAGTTCTCATTTATGCAGTATTCTAGCGGCTTCGACTAGACTGCCGGATCGACAGGATTTTCTAGGATTACATCTTTTGATGTATTTTTGACCTTTTGAAACATAAAATAGATATATGTATATGGTGACTCAGATGGGTTCATACTCTGGAGAATGAATTCTTTTACATACATATATATACAGTTCTGTCTTCCGCTTGCCTTTATACAATTGATCTGGAGTATGAATTGTTGTTTTGGTATAATCTCACTCATGTTTATTGTTCTAACACAGACAACATTAAATCATCATTATCTATGTTGCATAAGTGATGTTCTGGAACTTGAGAGTTGAGTTGCTACTCGACCCCCGAATTTCAGGGCGTTACAACAACCTACTATGATCACCATATCATGATACTCTTAAGCATACAATGATACAACAAGTATGAATCATGCATATGATATGCACATGACTTAGCCAGTCTAACTCCAATCTGGGATTTTTTCTGCTATAAGACTTCATGCTACAAGCATGCTTTTTCTCAAGAATTAACTACATTTAAAGGATGAAGGATATTTCTTTGAAACAATTTGTCAAACAGGTAGCAGGCGGACGTTAGAAGGGACAAAGAGAGAACCCGTTAGAAATACGTATGACTTTCATCTAATCAGCCATTAATAACTTAGTCAACTAACTTAGAAAATCCAGCCATAACCTTAAGAAAATTCAGCAATAACCTAATGAATTTAAATCAGAAAAGCTAGTCTTCTATAGGGTTTTGAAAGAAAATCCAGCAATAACTTAACCAACTCCATCAGAAATTCCAGCAATAACCTAACCCTAAATGAAAATCAAGCAATCTACTAACCCTAAATGAAAATCAAGCAAAAACCTAACCCTAAAATAGAAAATTCAGCAATTATTTAACCTTAAAACAGAAATTTCAGCAATCTTCTAACTCCAAATGAAAAGCTAGCAAAAACCTAACCCTAAAATAGAAAATCTAGCAATTATCTAACCTGAAAACAGAAATTCCAGCAATCTTCTAATCCTAAATGAAAATCCAGTGAAAACCTAACCCTAAAACAGAAAATCCAACAATTATCTAACCTTAAAACAGAAATTCCAGCGATAGGGTTTTGAAGGAAACCTCAACGTACAAATATACGTGTTCCTAATCTATGCACTCACTTGTAAGTATCAGAGGTTTGGCTCTCAACCTCAGCTTCTCTTCCCTTTTTTTTTTTCTTCTTCTCAACTTCACCCTCAACAAGAAAGAGTGTTGAACTTCACCCTCAACAAGAAAGAGTGTTGAAAAATAAAATGTTGCGAGAGGGTTTTCATATGTGTGGACTTGAAATTGGTTTTAAAGAGTTATGACATGTTTTTTGATGATTTTGAAAAGTTTAAGCGTATAGTAGTAATATAGTAATGTTATTTAAGTAGTTGGAACTAACTTATTCCAAGGAGTTTACATCGAGGTCATTTGAGTATATTTTCTCAAAATATACATGTATATATCTATGCATAACTTATAATCCAGATGTCCTATTGACATGTCGTTTTAGCCATGAACTCCGTAACTCGACTACGGTTACAACGGTTAGGCTCTCGAACCTAACAGATTTTGAAAACTCGATGGTAGGGATCCGCCAAATAAAATAAGGACATAATTGTCATTTCTCAGATTGTTTAATTTAAGTCCATATCTTAAAATTCAGACATCGGGTTGAAATACGGCTTGCGGCTTGATAACAGAACAACATTATAATCAAGTTAAAACATTCTCGAGGCCAATGGACCTATAGTCAACAACTATCCCGTGTACAAACCAGATTTCGGGGCCTCGAGTCTTACAAGGCTGATATTTATTTATTTATTTTTCCTCTTCATCCTCGTTTGGGTGACCTTATCAACAAGTCGAATTACAAGTAAACATCATGGTAGGCCTTAGGAAGGTTTTAAAGGTGGGTGTCACTGTGCCCCACTGCTTTATGTGGTGAGATCCACTTGAGCTTTGGATCTTCATAATTTTCAGGCTCATGGTCTAAAATGATCTCACCAAGTAAATTAACGGTGTCGATATAGTACATACATTATGGTGGAGCCCACAAAATTGGTGATGTCAATGCACCAACTAAGTCTGCGGTGCAGCACACCGCTCTAGCCACTTACTGAAAGTAGGGGAGCGGAGTAGGTGTTATCGAGTAACACCTTTGTTACCCTTACCGTGTCGGGCCTACTTTGATGAGTTTATGTATATCTATGCCCTCCATCCTTTTATTATTTTATCTTAAGACGTGATCCCAAAAATTAAGCAATAGGTGGACCACACCACTAGAAACAGTGGTGATTAACCATTAAAAGCTTTTTATGGGTAACAAAAGTTTTGGATTAAGCTGATCTTTACATTTTTCCCTTCATCCAGGTCTGTTTGACCTTATCAACGGGTTTGATGGAAGCTAAACATGACAATGGACATAGCCCTAGGAAGTTTTAATGGTAGGTGTTCAATCACTACTGTTTTCGATAATATGGTCTACCTGAGATTTAAGTCTTCTTCATTTTTTAGACTTATGCCATAAAATGATCTTGAAATATGGATGGACGGCATAGATATAAAATAAATGGATTAAGTTGAGCCCCACAGCGAGGGCCGCACTGTCACAGGTGAGGTCGGGTTGCATATAATATGTTCCCACTGCGTAGAAGCAGAATGCATCTTGTGCTAGGGCATGGATTTCCCATGAAGCCTTTTGCAGGAAGCTCTTTTAGGTGAGGCCCATCATGATGCTTGTGAGAAATCCACCCGTTCATCCGTTTTGCGAGCTCGTTCTAAGACATAAAAATAAAAATGAACTTGATCGAACACTCAAGTGGACCACACAAGAGAGGAAAACTGGGGGAAAATGTCCGCCGTTGAAACCTTCATGGGCTCCAACTTGATGTTTACATGACATCCAAACCGTTTATAAGGTCATTTCCATTGGGATGAACTGAAAACACAAAGAACTTAGCCTGACACATAATTTTTGTGGACATATGAATGTTTCAACTTTGATCATTCATTCCCTACTATTTCCTCTTGTATGGCCCACTTAAGTATTGGATCCCGCTCATTTTTTGTCGCATAAACTAAAATAAGGTTGTAAAAAGGATGGACAGAGCGGATTTATCACAAACATCATGGTCGTCCCAGTCCTGCCTAGTTCCCAGCATAGGAACTTATTGCCCGTCTACCATGTGCAACAACCTTGGTGTTGTTGTGTTGCCGTCGTGGCCCCACTGTGATGTAAGTGTTATATTCACACCATCCATCCATTTGGTTAGATTATTTTATGACATTGGCCCAAACATAAGGCAGATCCAATGCTCAAGTGGACCATAACACAGAAATCAAAGGGGATTGAGTGTGGATTGAGTGTCTGCCATTGAAAATATTGAAAACTTCTTAAGGGCCATAAAAGTTTTGGATCAAGATGATATTTGTTTTGTCCTTTCATCCAGGTCTGTGTGACAGTATGAACAGATTGGATGACAAATAAACATCATGGTGCACTAGCACTAGGGAGTTTTCAACGGTGGGCATCATTGTCCACATTGTCCTCTGTGGTGTGATTCATTTAAGAGTTGGATCTGTTTAATTTTTGAGTTCATAATTTAAAATGATATCTCTAAAATGACAGACAGTATGGATATCACATGGAATCGAGAATTTGCCCAATAAGAAGTAAATGGGTAATGTCGGTTCCGCCGGTTTTGCCTTTGTTTACATCGTTGGCATGCATACGGTATATTTTTCAAATTTTATTATCCAATGGTGGAAGACGGGCGACTCGACCGTATGCTAGGGTTGCATGCGCTTGACCACATAGTACCATTTCCCACACACACACACACACACACACACACACACACACACACACACACACACACACACACACACACACATATATATATATATATATATATTAATGGACCACATTACGTGGTATATCCGCACTGTTGCATTGCTGATATGATCGTTACATGCTAATTTAACCATACAGGGCCCATTAAGAAAGTTTTGAGTTTCAATGTTTTTCTCATTTCCACTTTTGTATTCATTTTAATCTAGAAAGAAGCTTTAAAATTAATTAAAAGCTAAATTTATGCCTATTTTAAGGATCAAATACAAATTTTAAGTAAGAGTTGATAAACCTGGAGTCGACCATTTTGGGTATGGATGGAGGGATAAATCATCACTTCTTCCTCATTTTTTTAAAATCTTCTTTTGTTGTATTTATATGAGCCCTAGTGCACCAAATCGTGTTTGATTTTTGTTTGCATGGTCGAATGTGGTCAACTTCTACTAGATCAAGCTAACGTTTCCAAGCAAATAACATTCTGACTAAGGATTGGCCTGTTACACTATCAAATACATGTCCAAAATAAATACGTCAAATTGGGAGCTTTACCAATAATTTTTAAAATATTTTTGCTAAAAAAAAATTGACGATTGATGGTATACCGCATTGATCAGCAGGATGGCAACATGCAGCCAATGTCGTTATGTTAATACTTTAGTCATGATTGGGTTGGCATTTGGCCTAACTTGGACTTTAATCCATTGAAACCCATAGTAGTGAATGCCCACAAGAAAATCACTTGTGAAAGAGAACCTCTTAAGTTCCGGTATGTAGACATCCCACCCAAGATAGCACAACTAATCTATGCACAGCCTAAAACCTCCTAAAAACCCTAAAATTCAGACTAGTCTAAGAGCTATGCTTATGTCGTAACTTATTTTTGGCTATTCAGGAAAAAGCTAATAGGAGGGTGACATGTGCTATTGCACAAGAAATAGGAGGTGGATAAAAAGATCTTCAATATACTTGGAGTACTTTTTGCATAACTATAACTTGCGTAAATTCAGTTTTTCACATCAGTGGATGGTCGTCGAAGTGTAATCGAGTTGTCCAAAAGTTTAACAAGAGAAGAGAGAAACGTGGCAGTTCAAGTTACAAAAGGCGACCCAGAGGAACAAAGTTTGACTGACAAAAGAGGACCAATCACAAAAGGAAAATGTATTAAAAAAGAGAGAGACACTTCGACTACTGTAATTGTTGTAGTATCGGAAGAATGATCAGAAGAATAAGCTGCAACAGAACTTTATAAATAGCAGATGAATCCAACGGAGCATAACGAATCACTAAACTTCTAGAAATCAAACCAAACAAATATATCTATTTACTTTATCTCAGCTTATCGTATGAGTAGTGATAATCAAATAGCTGTAATTCTTAGCTATAATCTTTTAGTTGTAATCTAAATCTACGCTCATACGCTGGATTTATTTTCTATCTAATATCACGTGGTTCTTTCAAGAGATGCATTCTTGCAATCGTCCTTAGTAACCGATTGTGAGTTTTTCCTTTTGTTTGATTACATTTGTATTCTAAAAAGTCTTTTCTTGTAAACTACACAAAGCAACCCATCTTCGAAGGAAGAACCCCACCCTTCGATTATCGCCTAATCATTATAAAATTCTGCAAGTGGTTGAGTAAGCGATCGATATTCTCAGAATCTGGATATATATGTTTATATTGGACATATTTGCTTATTTTGGCACTTGGGGTCGAAGTTGATCGGTTTGGATCGAGCCACTTTATCAATTCTGGCACGCCCGCACACATTACACGTGATGGGAAACAAATCGAGAGCCAACATTTTTGGCATGCCTGGTGGGACTAAAAAAACTACTTGGTTGTTATTAGTTTTCATTTTGCATTGAACATGCAAAAAAGAATAATTTTCACAAACAAGTATACTTACTAGTGCAGTAATTTCTCAGAATCATGAGTCGAAGGGATGGTCGTAATGCTTCAACAACAACTACTAAGGTTGTTGTTGCCATCAACCCTCCTACTCACAAAGAGTTGCAAGTTTAACAGGTACTTGAGCAAAAAAATCCACCACCTAGTCTGACGCCTATCCCATCGACATGCTGGGTTAAACCTCTTGAGATTATGTAAGCCGGTACAATTGATATGCAAACGAGGATTCGTCACATCATAGAATTGTCGCGAGTTTAGGTTGAACACTCTCGAGCTTAGACTGAAGCCTTTAACAGGTGGATGTCGGCCATACCCAAGCATAAATCGGTTAGTGGCTATGTTGGCTGAAAGAGCACATGTTACACCTCAGAAATAAGTCAATACTAGTTCTATTGAAATCTAGCACCTGTACCACCAGCCTACCCAGTGCCACAGAAACTTCCTTTATGGCAAAACACACCACCTGTCACACCCCAAACTCGGGAACCGGGCTCACAATTTTTTGGCAACCAAATCCAATCCCGACAACTTCTGTAGTACCCCTTCTCTGCTCCCAACTCATTCCAATCCTGGGATCCTATAAGGAGGATTCTCAGGGTGATTTTTTTTTTTTTTTTGTAAAGGAGCATAATCACAAGTGTACCCAAGTCACTAAAACATCATCACTACATATCCACTAATATAATATTTGAGTACAGTGCTGAAAGGGAAATACATCATATAACAAAATTCCAAAAGAACGTGCACATGCTCCTGCCTTAATGTTGTTGCGATCTATCATAACCTGCATGTAATGAACGGCATAAGCTTACTATGAAGCTTAGAGAGTGCATGTGTGTGTGCGTAATGCATGTGTCAAACATACAAATGTCAGAGTAAGCGGAAATGATGGAAAGCTAAACTGGCAAGTCCATAAATGATGTTAGCCATACCAAGGCTATGCAATGCAAGACCTACATGGCCGAATGTCATATACTAGAGATGCAACGTAAGCATATCAATCCTCAACTAGTCCACGTATCAGTACGGTTCGTCACTAGAAACATCACCGGGGCTTAGTACACTTTAACACTGGTTACCGCCCCATCGCGCGCATGACGAAGTGAGTGGAAGAGACCTCAGTATCCGCCTGGCTAGTGATATGCCAATGCCCACTCGCTTTGTCGATAACGGACCCATTTACGAGCTGGTTAAACTCAACCTAACTTATAGTCTCCTACCCTCAGGTGGATAGGGTCACACTCCTTTTTAACCGACCATGACACAGTGGGAGACGCGGCCTACTAGTATTCGGCACTCGGGCGCTCATTTTATCCACTCGGTCTCGACGTTGAAGCATCCTACTGGTACCACAAGGGTTTAGGGACTTTCACCCAAGGACATCTATGGCGCTCTAATGTTAGAACAGATATTTTCGGTATCTAATCTGGTCACTTGCAATATGCCTGTGGAGGCCATAACCCTGATGTAGCTAGGGCATAAAGCGATCGTGACATACAAGATGCAAAATGTATGAGTCATACCATCCAAATCATGCATTAAACCTGCATGTACTGCGCGATCATGTAGGGCAACACTATCTCATATGGGGTCCCTAAGTATCAGCCCAAAGACATATG
>JAJHSJ010002251.1:0-49654 GCA_021015155.1 Magnolia officinalis | reverse complement strand
TTTAAATCATAAAATCTCAAAAAAGGAGTGGACATAATATGTTTCCTTTATATATTGTACTAAGATATGCGTTGTGCGATATAACTAAGACAACTATATTTAGTATCCACCCCATCCATCTGTTTTTTCATATCATTTTAGGACATTATCCAAAAAAAATTAAATGAAGCAGATCCAATAATTAGATGGACCATACCATTTAATGAGGCAGATCCAACGATCAAACAAAATGAAGCAGATCCAATAATTAGGTGGACCGTTTTTTCATATCATTTTAGGACATTATCCAAAAAAAATGAAGCAGATCCAATAATCAGGTGGACCATACCATTTAATGAGGTAGATACAACTATATTCAGTATCCACCCCATCCATCCTTTTCTCATATTATTTTAAGGCATCAAATAAAAATGAGGCAGATCCAACGATAAAATGGACTACACCACATATGGCTCTTGCATTTAATTCAACTGACATTTAATGCTTAGTGCATTTTAATGCAACCAAGCTTATTATTTGGTGTGGTCCACTTGAGCGTTGGATATGCCTCATTTTCGTGTTTAAGCCTTAAAATAATATGAGAAAAGGGATTGACGATTTGGATGTACAGATACATCACGGTGGGCCCGCCCACAGACCTGCCCGTTCGGAGCCAGGGACGGGCGGGGCTAGTACGCAATCCGCGTCCGCCAGCTGCATAGATGTGTGGTACCCAGCCAATCCGCTTCCTCTTGACAAGATTCAAAGGTATATGGACCCAAAATAATATATTTATTATATCTACAACCCGTTCAACCATTTGGAGAGATCATTTTAAATCATGAGCCCAAAAATAATTAACATCCAAAGCTCAAGTGGACCACACCACAAATAGCAGTGGGACAATGATTCTCACAGTTAAAACATTCGTAGGGCCCACCATAACTTTTATTTTCCATCCATCTGTTCATGAGGTCACACAGACCTGGATGAAGAGGAAAAATAAATATCATTTTATCCAAAATTTCTGACGACCTCAAAAGGGTTTCAATGGTAGACGTTCAATCTCCCAATGTCGTATGTTGTTTACAGTGTGGTCCACTTGATCTCTGGATCTGTCTTATTTTTCGGCTCAAGCCTTCCGATGAGCTCGCAAATGGACGAACGGTTTGGATATAACGCATGCCTTATGATGGGACCCACAGAACTTGATGACGTCAACACAAGTTCGGTGGTGTGCGGTATACCACCCAACCCAAAATCACTTAAAACTTAAAAGAGGGCTCGGGCGCCCTTGTTTTTTCGACGCAGAGAGGGTTCCGGCCTTCCGGAACCCTGAAATCTCACCCAAATCTAGAAAATTTCAAATCTCACGACGATTCCTCGAGATTTCGGAGAGGATTTCGCTTGGATTTCTTCGGACGTCGACGGATTTCTCTCCTGTGACCCGGAAATGTTGACTACGGCCCACCAAAATCAGTAGAAAGCTCCGGTCTTAGGCATATTGAACAAGTAATAGATTTTTTTTCTATATATTTTTGGAATTTCTGGATGAAATGCGGATAAAATGTGGTGGTATGTCGCGCGGATACAGTCCTACGCAAAAATCTGCCATATCAGGCATTGTCGTGCAATATATCGGCGATATCTCACGATAGTTTGTGTATATCGTGCGATATCGCCGATACATCGTGCGATATCGACGATATATCGTGCGAGATCTGGATTTTTGATTTTTTTTGTATCTCCGGGGGTTATCGGACGCGTTTCGTCTCTCGCTAGGGGCCGATACCGATAATATCGGCCGATATATCGGCCGATAGTATCGATATTTAAAACACTGGTTACATGTACGTGGCGTTCATAGTATCAGTATTGTTACATGCATCACTGGCCGAGGATACGGAAACCTGTAAAAATATCGCCAATACCCATAAATGTACCACTGACCAAGAGAACCATTGCGGAAGCATGAGGAAAATTGTGGAATTTCTCAATAAAACTTTAGGAGATGCTAAAATGCACACCTTTGCATATTTAATAATTAAATAATTGCAAAAAAAGACACATACATAATAAGATTCCTTTAAATGGGCTTAAAAGCATGTAACACTAACTCAAGGAAACATTGGGGAAACATGGGAAAAATGGTAGAATTTTTCAATGATACTTCAGAGATGCTAAAATACACATTTGCATTTTCAAGAATCAAATAATAGCAAAAAAGACGTATATTTCTATATTTAGGAATCAAATAAAAAGTTTCCCTTTAATGGGGACCTAAAAGCATGTATCATTGACTCAATAAAACATCAGGGAAACATTGGGAAATGGTGGATCCATCCATGAATATACATACACATGCATGATTCATCCATCCATCCATGCATGCACATACATACATACAAACACACGTGCATGATCAATCTATCCATCTAATCATCTAACCATCCATCCCTGCATGCATGCATACATATACACATGATCCATCCATCCATGCATACATATACACACATACAAACATGCATTTCATAATACAACTATGCACCCATAAAGAAATTTTGAAATGGAATAGTGTTTAATAAACAGATTTTTGGTGATATAGATACATTAGTAATACATGAGCGATATTATCAAAATATCGCCAATACATCAGCGATACAAGTGACAACTAAAATTTACATGGTCAAAAGCAGTGGCAATACATCGGAGATATCGATACACTAGTGATACTAAGAGATATATCACCAATACCTGGAATTTCTTATACCTGTGTTATTGTATTGCCAAGTTGGCAATACCAATAATATCAGCAATATTATCGATAATAAAGCCAATGCTCGGGACACTGGTGCTGATACATTTTCTTCCTTCAAAAATATTATGACCTTTTCAGGGACTGTAACAACCGTTACGGCCCATATGGTAATGGCCATAAGGCTGGCCATTATGGCCACCTTTACCGTTATTAAATACCTTGTGTATGACACGTGCCAAATGTGTACAAATAGCTTCTCATTTGTGTACCTTATGGAATGAAGTCTAAAACCAACTTTCTATCCATATTGCCTAGTATAAGATAACAATTTTTTTTAACAACCACATGTTTGTTTTTATTGGAATTGGTGCCAACGGTAGCAGAAACAATCATCGACATGTGTCATTATCCTGATAAGGCTATCCAAGCGGAACTTCTTGAGTAACCATATAGGCTCTTAGTCTTAAACTAGAGACTGCTTTGAAGCACCTTAGGATTCCTTTGAGATTTTTCACCCCCTACAAAGAAACACCACGTATAATAAGAGTATCATCACCAAATGGAAGGTGGGATATTGATATGCTCGAGAAAAAAAAAAAAACTCGAAACCACTAACAAGGTCGTTCCCAGCAGTTTTCTCTATAAGCTAGGACTCTCCACCAAGATGGAAATGGGAAAGGGGCAAGGGATCTCCTTGCCTCAAACCCCTTTAGAGTGCGATGAAGCCAACATGAGATTCATTAAACAAGAAAGAAAAGCATGCTGAGGAGATGTAACTTTCCATCCATTTGATCCAATTGTCCCCAAACCCCCTTTTGTGAAAAAGTATAGAAGTCAGTCCTAGTCAGCATGATAATAAGCCTTCAACACATCATTCTTACATAAGAGCTCCAATTCACCTGATGTTTTTCCCATGAATCAATGCACTTGTTAGCAATATAAATACCATAATTTGCCTATACTTCACAAAGGCGCATTGATGAGGGGAACTAATCAGACTCATAACCTCCTCTTAGCTGATAGGAAGGCACTCGGCAAGTATTTTGTATATACTGCTAGCTAAGCTTGTAGACTGGAAATCTTCAAGGCAAACTGCCTCTTTAACTTTCAGAATAAGCAAGATAAAGGTAGCATTAACACTTGTTGAATGTCATCCTGCCATGAAATTCTTTCATGAAGCACATAAACTCGTTTTTTATTATATCCTAATACTAGGGAAAAGGCCATGGAGAAACCATCAAAACCCGAAGCCTTATCCTTATACATGTTCCTCCTTGCCAAGCTGACTTCCTCAAGTCTCTCTTGAATCATTCAACACCATCTTGGGAGATTTGTTTGAAGACAAGCCCATCAGCTTTTGGTCTCAGAAATTTCTCCTTGGAGTACAGACTAGCATAATTTTCTTCTTTAATTTAAATTAGATTTTCCACCAACCATCCCTTGATCTGAATTTTGTGAATGTAATTTTGTCTTCATCTTCCATTTGCAATCTTGTGGGAAAAGGCAGTTTTTTTTTTCCTCCCTACTTCAACCATAAAGATATTGATTTTGCTCCTAGCTGCCACTTTTCAAATTGCTTGACAGTTTAGATTGAGAGACTCCTTTCCTCCCCATCTACTTCTTCCAAATTCCCTCCTTCCACTTTTCTATCAATCCTTTCTATTCAACCAGTAACCTCCCTTTTTAATACAATCCTCCAGAAATATAATTTGTTCCAGTTTCTCAAGTTGGCCTTAATAACTGGACAGATTTCAGAGACTGCCTGCCCACCCTTCCACTCAGAATTCTTTCCACCAGTCCGCACTAGCTTCAAGGCCCAGTGAAATGCACAAGATCCAAGCAAATTAATTAACACAGGATCGGAAGTCAGTCTGGAAAGACCTGAATATCAGCCCCCAAGGTAAGGACCCTCCCCAAAAGTAATGAGCATCCCAATCCAGATACCTAAGAAACCGTCCGAAAAGCACATGACTAGAATTTTCTGATCATTGGACCATGTCAAGCAACTGCCTCCGGGAGGGATATCAATTTGACTGTTTCTCGAGGCATTCACAAATTTCATCACAGACATGGTAGCCTTGCTAAGCTTCAAACTTCCATTTGCAAAGGACAATTCAGTCCATAAGCTTTCCCTCCTAGCTGGATCATTTGGACCATATACTACAGTTGGAAGTTCTTTTACTCACCACAGCCTGAAAATGTGCAGTAAAATGAACTGGCTATTTTTGCTTTAACCATCCATCACAGAACATAGTGTAGCCCGTCGGATTGTCTGACCAATGTGATGTTTGAATCCTGACCATCCCCAATTGAGCCCATAGGATGAATACTTATAGTCGCTGACAGTCAACCTTCATGTAAGGAAGATGTCAGGCAAGTGAGCTACCAGTTGGAGTGATGGGGTCAGTTACCCACATTTCCCTATACTTGTTTTAACCATCCATTTCAGGTCATAGTGAGGCCCATTGGCTTGCTGGATTTCATGTTCTCCACATCATGATCCATCATCGTGTGGCCTGTTAGTAGGATAGACAACAAACCTACCATATATTGTTGTACCATATATTGCTGTAATTAAGGGCTGTAATTAGGGGATATAGATGTTGCTGTTATGCTGTATTAAGGGTTGTAATTAGGGGATATAGATGTTGCTGTTATGCTGTAATTAAGGCTTAATTAGGGGATATAGATGTTACTGTTATGCTGTAATTAGGGCTGTAATTAGGGGATATAGATGCTGTAATTAGGGGATATAGATGCTGCTGTAATTAGGAGTTTTATGTTATAATTAGGGGATATAGATGCTGCTGTTATGCTGTAATTAAGGGTATATTGTAAGTAGGGAAAATGATTTCTATATAAGAAAAGGACCACTCGATTGAGGGTCATTGAGCAAATCTGACATGGTATCAGAGCCACTCTCTGCAACCTTGTCTTTGGTCCAATCTTCGTGGTTCTAGGCTCTGGTTTTCTGGTTTCTTGGGTGCGGGTTTTGTTTGTAGTTTTTTTTTTGGTGCATTTCGAGAGATTCTAGTTATGGCTAACAAAACCAACTCAGAAGTCTTTCAAACTCGGTTTACAGGGAAAATTATGCTTCCTGGGAGTTTCAGTTTCAACTTTTTGTCATGGGAAAGGAGTTGTGGGGTCATGTTGATGGGAGTGATCCATGCCTACCGATCCTAACCATTGGTTCAATGGAAGGTGAAAGATGCTCGCGTGATGACTTGGATTCTTGGGTCTATTGATCCACTGCTTATACTCAATTTAAGACCGCACAAGACGGCTAAATCGATGTGGGAGTACTTGAAAAGGTCTATCATCACGATCATTCCGCCCGGCGATTTCAGTTGGAAACTGATCTTGCTGCCTATTCCCAAGGTACACTCTCTGTTCAGGAATATTTCTGTGGTTTTCAGAATCTTTGGTTGAGTTTTCCGACATTGTGTATGCCGACGTGTCGGCCGAGTCCCTCTCTGCTGTTCAAGCAGTCCATGAAGTTAGCAAAAGAGACCAGTTTTTAATGAAACTAAGGCCAGAATTCGAGTCTATTCGCTCAAACCTGATGCACAGGGATCCTTCACCATCTCTTGACGTGTGTTTTGGAGCACTTCTTCGAGAGGAACAACGCCTTCTTACTCAATCTTTGCTTCCGCAAGAGAATGCTGTCGCATACGCTGCTCAAGGCAAAGGGAGGGTTCGAGACATGCGTACAGTTCAGTGCTACAGTTGCAAAGATTATGGGCATATTGCTACCCATTGTGCTAAAAAGTTCTGCAACTACTGTAAACAGAAGGGGCACATCATCAAAGAATGCCCAACACGTCCTCAAAACCGACTGTGAATGCTTATCATGCTACTGCTACTGGCCACACTTCGGATGGGGTAACCAGCACTCAAAATCTCGCTCCAGTGTCATCTTCCACTGCTGCTACACCTGCCCTTACACCAGAAATGGTGCAGCAAATGATTGTATCGGCATTTTCCGCTTTAGGGCTGCAAGGTAAGGGTACTATACGTACTATACCCTCTCAATCTTGGCTTGTTGACTCCGCTGCATCCAATCACATGACCAGTTCTCCTAATATGCTTAGCAATGTTCGTAAGTACACTGGTTCTTCTAATATTCAAGTTGCTAATGGCCATCGTTTACCGATTACTGGGGTTGGTGATATCGCACCATCACTTACTAATATTTTTGTATCACCTGGGCTTTCTACGAGTCTTATCTCGGTTGGACAATTAGTGGATGATAATTACAATGTTCAGTTTTCTCGTGATGGTTGTCATGTGCAGGATCCGGTGTCAGGGAGGACAATAGCGAGGGGCCTAAAGTTGGAAGACTGTTTCCATTATACTTTTCCATTCCTAGTATCATTTCTTTGGCTTGTACTACTGTCTCCAATAATTGTGAAGTATGGCACAAACGTTTAGGCCATCCAAACAATGTTGTTTTATCTCATTTGCTAATTCTGGTTCGTTGGGAAAAAAGATTCTTCTTTGCCTCATGCTTTGTCTTTTGATTGTTCTACGTGTAAAATGGAAAAAGTAAAATTCTTCCTTCCCTTCTTTCGGGAGTAGGGCAAAGAATTGCTTTGACCTTGTTCATAGTGATGTATGGGGCATTACTCCTGTCATTTCTCATGCTCATTATAAATATTTTGTGACATTCATAGATGACCATAGTCGGCATACTTGGGTATATTTTCTGCGCTGTAAGTCTGAAGTCTTTGCTGTTTTCAAATCGTTTCTAGCATATTTTGAGAATCAATTTACCACTAGCATTAAGACTTTACGATCTGATTCTGGTGGAGAATATGTCTCATGAATTTCTTGAGTTTCTTCGTCACAAAGGAATTGTTTCTCACCGCTCGTGTCCTTATACGCCTCAACAGAATGGCGTGGCTGAGCGCAAAAATCGACATTTGTTAGATGTTGCTAGGACCTTGTTACTTGCATCTTCTGTTCCTCCTAAATTTTGGGTTGAAGCTTTAGCTACAGCAGTATACTTGATTAATAGGTTGCCTTCTAAAGTGCTAAATTTCGACTCTCCATTCTATCGTCTGCATAAACAGCACCCTAGCTTTCTTGACTTACACACTTTTGGTTGTGTCTGTTTTGTGCATCTACCTCCGCATTAACGTCACAAACTCTCTGCGCAATCTGTGAAATGTGTCTTTATGGGATATAACTTATCTCAAAAAGGATTTGTGTGCTATGATGCTTCTTCCGATAAATTTCATATATCTCGTAATGTCGTTTTCTTTAAGCATCAATATTTCTTTCCTAGTTCTATTACATCATCTCCTGCAGTTTTTGTTCTTCCTCACTTTAATGATTTGATGTGGCCTCCTGAACGCTTCAAGCCTAGTTTTGTGTATGAACGCCGTCGACCAACTCTACCCCTTCCTGAGTCTGATCTGCCACCTGATCCCGTTTTGCACCCTCATTGACGATCTGGCCGTACTTCTCATCAATCGGATAGGTATGGTTTCCCTCATACCTCCTTCACGGCTACCTTATCAACTGTGTCGATTCCTAATTCCTACTCACAAGCTGATAAACATGAGTGTTGGAGAAAGGCTATGCAGGAAGAACTTCAAGCTCTTCAAAAAATCAGATTTGGGACATGGTCCCTTGTCCTTCTCATGTCAAGCTAATTGGGTGTAAGTGGGTTTTTTCTGTGAAACTTCGGCCTGATAGGTCTGTGGACCGTTATAAGGCTCGTTTGGTTGCCCTTGGTAACCGCCAGGAGTATCGGGTTGACTATGAGGAGACCTTTGCTCCTGTCGCTAAAATGACAACTGTGCGTACTATTATTGCCATCGCAGCCTCTCAGGGATGGTCTCTTTGCCAGATGGATGTGAAGAACGCATTTCTTCACGGTGATTTACAGGAAGATGTTTACATGACACCTCCTCCTGGCCTCTGCTCGTCATCAACGTCGAATGTGTGTAAGCTGAAGCGCTCTCTGTATGGTTTGAAACAGGCTCCCCGGGCTTGGTTTGATAAGTTTCGGGCTACCTTACTTCGATTTTCTTTCATTCAAAGCCAGTATGATTCTTCGTTGTTTCTTCGAACGACTTCTGTTGGTATCATTCTTCTTCTAGTTTATGTCGACGACATTGTCATCACTGGGACTGATTCTGCCCTCATTAATCAACTCAAGCAACATCTTCATGATTCATTCCATATGAAGGATCTTGGTCCTCTCCGGTATTTCCTCGGTTTGGAGGTTCAGTCCGATTCCTCTGGGGTTTTCCTGCATCAGCATAAATACACAGAGGACTTGATTTCCTTGTCTGGTTGGCAGGACTCCTCTTCAGTGGATACCCCTTTGAAGTGAATGTCAAGTATCGACGTGAGGAGGGGGATCTCCTTCCTGATCTCATGGTGTTTCGACAATTAGTTGGTAGTCTCAATTATCTCACTATTACACGACCTGACATCTCCTTTGCTGTTCAGCAAGTCAGTCAATTTCTGCAGTCTCCTCGCCACCTTCATCTTGCCGCAGTCCGCCGAATTATTCGATATCTCCGGGTTCCTCTCACCGTGGCTTGTTCTTCTCTACTGGTACTCCTCTTCGCCTTGTGGCTTTTAGTGATGCTGATGGGCAGGATGTCCTGATACTCGCCGGTCTATCACCGGGTGGTGTAATTTCTTGGTGATTCACTTATCTCTTGGAAGAGTAAGAAACAGGATCGTGTTTCCAAATCTTCGACTGAGTCCGAGTACCGTGCCATGTCGGCAGCCTGCTCGAGATTATGTGGCTCCGTGGCTTACTTGCTGAAATAGGTTTTCCTCAGTCTACTCTCACTCCTCTTCATGCTGATAATACGAGTACTATTCAGATCGCTACCAATCCCGTCTATCACGAGCGTACCAAACATATCGAGGTGGATTGTCATTCTATTCGGGAAGCTGTTGATACTCGGGTTATCTCTCTTCCACATGTCTCAAGCGACCTTCAGATAGCGGACGTCTTCACCAAAGCTATGACACGACTACATCATCAATTTCTTGTTGGCAAATTAATGCTTCTTGATCGACCAGCATTAATTTGAGGGGGGATGTTAGTAGGATAGACAACAAACCTACCATATATTGTTGTACCATATATGGCTGTAATTAAGGGCTGTAATTAGGGGATATAGATGTTGCTGTTATGCTGTAATTAAGGGCTGTAATTAGTAGATATAGATGTTGTTGTTATGCTGTAATTAAGGGCTGTAATTAGGGGATATAGATGTTACTGTTATGCTGTAATTAAGGGCTGTAATTAGGGGATATAGATGATGTAATTAGGGGATATAGATGCTATAATTATGTAACATCCCGGATTTTTGCCAACCTGGGATTAGAATCCTTAGGCAATGGGTCGATCCTAACACCTTATTAACTTGTCAGAACTGAATCCCACATCTAAAATCGCTCCTTAACCCATTTCCTTCACAATCCCACCCTTCACCACCTTGTTCTTTAAATTTGTAATACTTTCACATTAGACACTATCTTAAAGTTTAGGTGATGAAGAACAATACTTAACTAAACAATGCTACAAAGTACCGTATACGTAAATTTTGGAAATGTGTTTGACATGATTATTTGTTGTATAAATATATTATATGTGGATAATTACTTGTTTGGCGAAAGGACTCGCCCTAATACATGTTTTGCTTATATACACTATGTATGTTGAAATTGTGTATTCTAGAAAATACCGTATACATATAAATTTTGGAGATGTATTTGTCATGATTATTTTGTTGTATGAATATATTAACATGGATAAAATACTCGCTTGGCAAAAGGATAGCCCTAATACATGTTTTACTAACATATACCATGTATGTTGAAATAATGTATTCTAAGTGTTTGTGAAAATGCTTGTGAGAGTAAGTGCTTGGATGTTAGTGCCTTAGGTAGGTGTTGAGATGGGGTTCTCAACTACCTTAGAGACATGTATGATTTCCTCCATGTGGTTGTTTACTTTAACCACTCATAAAATATGTGTTTGTATTCCTATTTATATAGTGCTTTATAATATGCTTTATAACATGCTTTGTAACATGTTTTATAACATGCTTTATGACATGCTTGTTAACATGCTTGAATTACTTTGTTTATTATACTTTACAACATGCTATGATTAAGGATTGATTGAGTTTGGGACTATGTCTATAGTCCAGACAATTGGTACCAGACTGGAGATCGTGGTTGAGGATTCATGTCGCCACGTAGGATGTGTTTGACGAACCCGAGTCGTACTTCATTGGCGACAGTGGTTAGGCCACACACGAAGTGCTTATGCACTTCATGTTGTTCAGTTGATTGTGCGCTCGAGCTAGTCAGGCCCGTCAAATAACCCGATACGTCTAATGTATGTTTCACCATGTTTGGTCACCACTGCTTGAACCTAGGGTACCAAACTTACCAGTGGAATCCCATCAACCATGGTACCTCGACCGCTAAGACTCATGAGCTGGCATGGTAGTATGGGACACCGTGGTCGAGCTGTCGGCCTACGCTAGGGCCACGTGCCTCCCCATAGTGACCAGTTAGCAACCAGACTCGTGAGCCGATTATGGTGGTATAGGACACTATATTCGAGTTGTCGGCCTACACTGGCGTAGCCTGGCTGTGGTCCTCAATCGGGTTGCATCCAGGTCTCATTCTCAATAAGTGGACTGGTCGAGCTTCGAAAATAGACAGCCAATTGGTAGGACGTTAGTGGAGTAACCTCGAGCATACTCTGAATCTGCGGTGAGGCGATGAGCCTTCCCGTAGTAACAGAGTATAAACTAGGCCTGTATTGTTAAGGTGATAGCGGAGTGGTGCAACGATTCCGTGTAACAGCCCTTGCAGCGACCTAGAAACACACCATTGTACGAGATTGTCTAGGACTGACGACCTTAGAATGGATCATGTTTGGGAATGATACAAGGGAGGTACCTTAGTTTCCCAATCCTGCTGTTTGAAATGGACTAATAACAACTCGGTAATCATGCTCATCATGCATTGCATGTGCCTGAAAGATGTGGAGCACTGAGGAAAGCAAGCATGCCGCGAACGTAAGATGGTGTCGCAAGAGGGAGTATGTCGGTAAGGGCATCCATCATGACTGCATTCATACTTACATTAATAATAGTTAGGAGTGTTTGATTATACTGCTTTATCATTACTGCTTGACTGAGTCGATAACATGTTAACCTATGCTTTATTGTTCCACTGAGTTAGCTACTCACTCCCACGATACGGGACGGTGTTCCAAACACCCACCAGACTTTGTCTGATTGCAGATGGCAACGCTACTCCTGAGGTGGAGCCAGACCTTTATGAAGACAATGATGCTTGTTCGTATATGCTGTGTGCTGACGGCTTCAAGTGAGCCGTGTCTTGATCGACGGGATTACAGGGTTGTTGACTAGATGACACTGCCCATTTGGTATAATTTGAATTGTACTTGTAATTCATTAACCTGGTAACTTTATCACTCTGGAGACTCACCACAGTTTATATATTTTATTTATCTATCAGTCTTCCGCTTGCAATTTAACTGTCTCTGGAGTATGATATGTTGTTTTGGCTTAATCTCACTCATGTTCACTACATTAATGCAGATAACATTCAATCATCATTCATTTTGTTGCATAAGTGATGCGTTGGAACTCGGGAGTTGAGTTTATGCTCGACCCCCGATTTTCAAGGCGTTACAAATTAGGAGTTTATGTTGTAATTAGGTGATATAGATGTTGTTGTTATGCTGTAATTAAGGGCTGTAATTAGGGGATATAGATACTGTTGTTATGCTGTAATTAAGGGATATATTGTAGTGGGGAAAATGATTTCTATATAAGAAAAGGACCACTCGATTGAGGGTCATTGAGCAAATCTGACATGGCCAACCAGATGTGATTCCAATCACAAGAGGTGGTCTTGTCTAAGATATTTAGGTGAGGTACTGTTTGGAGCAATCATGGGAGTTACCTTACCTTTCTCCTTCTAAGAATCCACTTACCAGATAAGAGTACAAAAATGGAGGGTAAAATTAGAAACAAAAAAAAAAAAGCCTCAAACCAAATTGACGAAGTAAAATTAGTGGTATTTTTTGCTAGCAACAAAATAATGGATGTAGTCAATCAATATAGATTGATACAAAATCTAAATTGAATCCAGGATAGCACCTATGGGTACATAAGAGATGTATCAAATCAATTCTTTTTAATGAACAGATCCTACGGCAACTAAAGATATGGAATTCAAAGGGATCAAATCGGAAATGATACTCTGAATCATCTAACTAGAATAAAATATATAATCAACCAACATTTACCAAATTTGAAAAGGAGTGACAAGAAATGGTTAGATCCTGCTTTTCTCTAACTGAGAGATCCATGAATCGGGATCCTGATGCATATATAGATACACATGGTCCAATGGAAGCAAGAATTTCCAGGACAATTTGGAATATTTCATTTCTAAACAGAAGCGCAGTTTTCAAGTAGTGTTTGATCAATTACGTATTCAATATTCGATTGATTGGGCCAAGGTTATCAACAAACAAGATTGGTCTAAGTCACTTCATTTCTTTTGTCCAAGTCATTTCTCTTTTTGTCTAAGACAGCCAATAAAAGAAATATTCCATGCCAAAAAACAAATTGAAACAAAGTTCTGATGTTAATGTGGGGTAAGTAACAGATACAAAAAATTAGACATGAACACTAAAGAAAGATAATTTGGTAAAAAAATAAAAATCTAACTGTTCATAATCATGGTGTTCGATGTTCAGACATAAGGACTGCCACACCTCGCACCCATAACCTAAGTTCTAAAGGAATGAAGAATGACAACAAAAAAGAGAAGGAATCAAGAATTACCATTGCAGATGTTACTCTGCTCATAACCTCATACTGAGAGCTTATATCGAGGCCAAACTTACCAATCAAAATCAACTATGCACTGTATTTATTACAAGTACCATGTGGTCAGCTTGAGACTAGAAAGTAGGATGAGAAATCACTGAGTGCTCTGCAATGTAAGGATTTGATTTCTCAGCTTGTAGAGCATATGAACAAGCAAATTTGACTCATTTATTCTCTACTGTTTATTATTTTTCTCCTCTTTCCCAAATTGATGTGGCCTTTATATTTAGATCTTGGCAGCAGTTTCAATTCAGATTATACACATGCCTTGTGTCCAGTTAAACCTGCAAGCCATATTTAATGCAGGAGCATTTTCACACTGGGCTCGAGTGGGGTCGCCTGTTGGATGCAGGGGCACACTTGGGGTGGGTGACCCATGCGATTTGGGGTCCACGGGGGAGGTCTCGTGTTCGAGACTCCTTACCAGGGTGATTAATGCGCATTTCACACCGGGCTCGAGTGGAGTAGCTCGTGAGATGCGGGGACACACTCGGGGTGGGCGGCCCATGTGATTTGGGGCCCACGAAGGGGGTTCGGCTGAGGTCCTAACCCATAAGATGTGGGCCTGGGCTATGAGATAAAGGGATTAATTCGCCATACTCTAACAGTTCGAGCTTTTAGAGCAAGTGGTTAATTGTCCTACATCAAATTGGTATCAGAGCGAAGGTCTCATGTTCGAGACTCCTCACCGGGGGTGATTAATGCAGGAGCATTTTCACACTGGGCTCGAGTGGGGTCGCCTGTTGGATGTAGGGGCACACTTGGGGTGGTGACCCATGCGATTTGGGGTCCACGGGGAGGTCTCGTGTTTGAGACTCCTTACCAGGGGTGATTAATGCGCATTTCACACCGGCTCGAGTGGAGTAGCTCGTGAGATGTGGGGACACACTCAGGGTGGCGGCCCTGTGATTTGGGGCCCACGAAGGGGTTCGGCTGAGGTCCTAACCCATAAGATGTGGGCCTGGGCTATGAGATAAAGGGATTAATTCGCCATACTCTAACAGTTCGAGCTTTTAGAGCAAGTGGTTATTGTCCTACATCAATATTTAATTGATTTAATAGAGTGTGATTTATAACTTTCTCCTTCATACTGTCCTTTTTCATATAGTATACAAGTTATCAATCAATACATATGCAAAAGTACACATAAATACCATAGTTTTAAATCTCAACTTGACTTGAAGTCATGGTGTTGACTCAAGTAACTCGGTCGAGTTTTTTCAAGTCTTGAACACCATGAGTTGGTACTATTTACATTTTAATATTACAATTTGTAAATTTTGTTAGATTCTTGGCTAAGTTTACTTTACTTCCATGACAAAAAAATAATAATAAATAAATAAATAAATCATTTTTTTCTGAGTTTTGTCTAGTAGAGTCAAACCGACTTGACCGAGTCAACCAATTCTTGAACAAGTCTTGACCGAGTTGTGACCAAATTGCCGCTTTTTTTCTTTTTCTATTTTTCTTTTTTTCATCTTGGTGAAATATGATTGATTCAAGTCAAGGTTTTTTCTTTTAAGAGTGTTACAAACATATCCATGTTTTGCAAGAGGCACAAGCAATTTTGTAACAAACAAGACCATTACTTAAGTGAAACTCAAATACTTAATAAGGCAAAATGAAATGTATAGTCATGCAAGACATGTAGCTTGTTTAGAAGAAATTTTTGCCATATTACCTAAGCTGAAGAAAATTGGGCTGAGAAATACAATGGTGGAAGTTTTGAATCCTCCACAAAGAAGCAAAGGGATCATACATGCTCTAAATACAACCTCTTCTGTAAATGGAGCCTGTTCAATAGAAAGTAAAAAAAAAAAAAGTCAACTGATAGCAATCAATGTCACTATGGGGAAGGATCTGTCTCTAAATGCTATATTATCAAGCATGCTATCTTAGTACATGTGGCACAAAGTATATGAGATCTGGATCCCTCATCTGTGAGGCACTAACATGGATGGGCCATACCTTGAAAGCTCATGTGATCCTAGCACCAGTTGGAGAAGTTTTGCCGATAGAATGTCAACCATTGGTCATAAATTTGGGTGCAACATGTACAGAGATAGAGTTCTGGATAACTAGCTTGGATATACAAGTAATAGAACCAAATATTTTCCTTAATTTGTTTGTTGTAAAAGAAACAAGAAAATTCTATTTGTTTCTACATGCACCTTGAAACATGTATTGTAAAAATTCAACATTAGGTACAGACCCATATTTTAAACTACATTGGTGTTGATACTAACCACCACATAAACACGCCAAGCCAATACATTAGAAGCAATCGATTGGATCTGATCCAGAAGCCTTTGAGGGGCTCTTTTGATGCGCTCGACTGAACAACCTTCACCATGAAACTTATTTTCATTCCATGCACTTGCCAGAAACGTGCAATTTGAGACCAATGATCCCATGTACAAAAGAGAAGTCAAGGAAAGAGGAAAACCACAGCTTGCCACTGTTTCAGAAACACAAAATTGCATTTCAGCTTCATTGGTTTGACAACCATTCACAATTGTCCATATCAAGAAGCCATAAAAATATCCAATTGAATATTATCATATGTCAATGCCCTGTTTGGTAGACACCTAAAAATGAATTCATCTCATTCTAGTTAACAGTAATTAAGTATTAGAGATAAGTTTTAGACAACTCATCTTTAGGTGTTTACTAAACTGGGCCTAATCCTTAACAAGATTGGTTCAATGGACCATAGAGAATATTGGGGAGCATTGTCCAAAGCACCTGTTGACTAATGCTCCAGATTATGAATGCAGATTGCATCGAGCAGGGCACTGGATGTACCCGGTCCAGCACCAATAAAAAAGCACCGTGTGCGCGTGTAAAGGCCCGGACCCATAGTGAAAAGGGCAGGTCATTTCATGCAGGAAATTTTTTACTTTTCACTGTGGATCCCAGGCCTGTACATGCATATGTGGCGCTTTTTCATTTGTGCTGGACGAAGCACCCTGCTGGACACAATCTATGCTACCAGTATCGCTTGACCCAAGCACACTCCTTACCATAAGCCAATGGGAGCATGGAGAGTCTCTTTTTTTTTTCTATTACTGTTTGTTTCCCCAAAGAAAGATACAGAATGTAAAGACCAAGAACTTACCAGATGGTCAACTCGGATGCCATAAACGCCAAAGATAGACGAGGCTGCCTGAAAGCTTCCTATCTAGAGGCAATGGCACAAACAAACACGCAAGTAAAAAGGTTAACATCATGCCTTTCCATAAAAAGCTATATCAATTACAAAAACACAAAAGAGATAGAAAAAGATGCCCCATGGAAGTTTCTTATCTAGTAGCATAGACACATAAAAAAGATGAAGAGTTACCAGGTCAGTCCTCAGTGGTATAGGTTACAGCTATGGATGGTGAATTGGTGAGGATACATAAATTATGATGCTCTACCGACCATGGTTTGGAAAGCCGAAAATGCAACTCAACTTGAAGGAACATTGGGTCGAGTTGACCTGAAGACTAGGCCGAAAATTTTATTGAACTAATAAGTAAAATCTCAATTAATAAATATTATTTTAGAATAGAAACAAATGAACTATAAAATGCAAAATAAATAAAGGTATGGAAGTTGATCAGAAAACTTAAAAACAACTCAACTTGAAGAGGTGAAAAAAAAAAAAAACTGTGGGTCAAGAAAACTTGATGTAAACGATTTTTGCCATCAAGTAAACTCAATGAGTTTTTACACTATGCCACCAACCTCAGATGCAAATAACAATGTACCACAAGATGCATATTGTAAATACATGGTTAAACAACCATAAATGAAAGCTATGCAATAAAACAAAGAAGGTAGAAGCAGGACCATTTAACAAAGTTTCAACTCAACAAATTTCCTAAATTGAAAATCTTGCAGCAGTAGAGGAATTGAACTTTAAGAATAGGGAGGCATGACTATGTAACCTAACCTAAGTGACTAAGTAACTAACCCAGCCCAAACTACAAATCCAGGACATGTGTGTGTAGTGGGATACAAACATATAGTAGGAAAATTTACTGAAAAGTGGAATGATCACGCTTTTTCATTTCTTTTGTCCTTTCACAATAAACCCATAGTATTACAATTTACAAAAACAATTTGTGGAATTTTTTTCATTGAAATTTTCATCATTTTCAATGTTAAAACACATTAATTAGAGGGAGAAAATATGATGCTTACAGCAAATGTTCCTACCAAAATATATATTGTGTCCAATTGGCAAAGAGACCCTTAACCTAACGGCAATTTACTTCCAAGGGGAAGACCCATTATGCCAATGGCGATTCTAGAATAGCAGCCAACAATCTTCTCCTTCAGATAGATGTGATCATCCAAGAAAGGGTATATTGACAAGGCCATCCTCAGTACATCCAGCCAAGCTAACTTTACCAAGTAACAATCGATGACCCAAGTGTCAGGTGACAATGGGCCAAGCCAGGGCCAAGCAAAACCAAATTTTTAATAGGTCTTGGCTTAGTGGTTCAATAGTTGTGCCTAAATCAAATTGAGGCCCGACTACAACATACCCACCCAATCAATCAAATCAGGGGTGATCAAGCTAGTCATTCATGGTCAATCCATGGCCAATGCATGTTCAAGGACCCCAAGAGACTTGTAAGATGGTGAAAGGATCTCAAAGATAGGATTGAAGCATCTGAAACAGGATCACCAATGGATGGCCAACTGAAATCATCAAAACCATGTTGATGCAGGACATGAAATTCAAGTATGATGTGCAAGATTTTCATGCTTTAGAACACACTGGTTCAAAAACAATTACACAAAATTCCACATCCCACACAAAAGTTCAAACACTCAATCAAGGGGAATCTTATGCGGATCCAGGCCTACAAATGCTAGGGCCGGATCAATCAAAATTATAGACCAAACAAGAATCAAAGGAGGGTAAATTCATCCACACGTGCACAGAAATAATTCCCTAATCCAAGAGATTCAGAAATTTCAATTCGGGGAATCCTAAGGTTGAAGAAAGGGCATAAAATTGGGGATTTAAGTAAGTTAGGGTTAGGTTTAGGTATTTTGGGTGAAAGAGGAGTGAAAGAGAGGAGAGAGACGAACCAAAGAAATGCCGCACGTGTGGACAGCAGCAATGGCCCAGACACACGTGCGTGTGATCCCGGCCGCAAGTGTGTGGGCCCACTATTCAGAAAAATGCCACATTGGCCCTGATCGGACAGAGATGGACTCCAAAACCCCCAAATCTCAACTCAATCCGATGCATGGTTTGTGTGTGGTGCTCCGCCGAAGTTTCAACCCTCCTGCAGAGCCAGATTCTGGAAATCTATTGTAGATGGGAAACGCCTGCAAATATTGATGGATTTACAGATGGAATGCTTGTAGGAGGAGAAATATGAATGGAAGAAGGTGGGAGCGAATCGGGATAGGTATGGCTTCGCACCATGGCAATCAGCCCTTCGAGGAAGGGAGGGTTTCGCACCTAATTGAATCTCCAAAACTTAGAAATTTAGAGGAGCAGTAAAACGCAGCAATTTTTTTTAATCTTCATTGAGAAAAAATACTACAATGGGTGCCTATTTATAATAAAACCCTATACCCCAAAACTCGCACTATGTGCGCAACCTATTACTTGGAGACGAAGTAATAAAAAATAACAACTGATCAAAGCAATCTAAACCGTCCATGATATTCCTAATAACAATAATAAGCAAAACCCAAAGTACTAGGTCACCTAGGGTAGTGGGTCACGATCATGAGATCCAATGATGAAATCCACATGATGATCGAGTCTACCCTAAGGAACCAAAACACAGTCCTCTAATTAGGATGTCATATATGAATAGGGCCTCCTATTCATAGTCCTCTAATTAGGAGGCCCTAAAAAATAACAACTAATCAAAGCAATCTAAACCGTCCATAATATTCCTAATACTAATAATAAGCAAAACCCAAAGTACTAGATCACCTAGGGTAGTGGGCCACGATCATGAGATCCAACGATGGGATCCACATGATGATCGAGTCCACCCCAAGGAACCAAAACACAGTCTTCTAATTAGGAGGCCCTATATGAATGTCGCCATCAATCCAGATCAAAGGTGGGGCCCTCCTTGCATACGTGCGTAAGGGGGGCGTGCGTGTGCACGAGATGTCCCCATCACATGTTCCTCTCAATCTAGGGGAGGAATATAGTGCGTACTAATATCGTGATTTTTCATCACTCAAGATTACACCCTAGTTCTAGCTTCAAACGTTGCCAATACACATCACAAAGGATGCCCGCTGTAAAGCCTAACAAGTGGCCTTTTGCAATGAACCCAAGCACTTGCATTCCATTGTGTATTGAGTAGTTCTTAATTAAGACATCCTTAATCATTCAATTCTCCCATCCGATCACAAACCACTGAAAATTTCTTTCTAACCGTCAATTTGATGGTTGCCAACTGGGCAGTTATGACCGTTTGACCAGTGTCAATTTTGGGCTACCGTCATCCACAATTGGGGCCCACAATTCGAACAGATGGTCATATATAGTACACACATGTTAGGTGGATTAATCACCAATATTTAGAACAGTGGCTTTTTTATCTTTTTCTTTTTCTTTTTCTTTTTCTTTTCTTTTCTTTTCAATTTTTTTTTTTTTTTTTTGAAAGAGAGAGAGAGAGAGAACTGAAATTTATTAAAAGCACACCAAAAAAGCACGAAAGAATGCAACCAAACTCTACAACTCATAGTAGAAATTAGTAAATTTAGTTGCCTTTACATAAGAACCCCAACCCAACACATTACATTTAATTTCCTTGATGACCTCTTGGGACCAAAAAATCCTATTTCGAAAGCATTGCCCACAATCCCCCCAAATGGACAAAAAAACCGCCAAAATAAGTAATCTCCAAACAACTTTCCCAATTTCTCCAACCCCGCCTCCATGCCAAGCCTACAAGAGATCCACCACAAACTTCGGCATCGCCCAAGCGATATGAAAAGCATCTAGAAAGTAGTCCCACACCTTTCGAATAAACATGCAATGGAGGAAGAGGTGGTTAATCATAAGCACTCTCTTTCTTCCCACTAACCAAACAAAAGCCACCACCCAAGGGGGGGCTCCATAAGACCACATATGAAATAGGAGGGAATGAGGTTGAGACGATCCGCATACCAAGTTGAAGAAAGGTCGAACAGAGAGGTGGCCCGAACTATGGACATGCAAGAATAACGAATCCTCCTCTTGAGCTGAAGTGACCACATTTTTCAGGTGAGACAACAATTCAAGCAGCTCTATAATTTCCTCCACTGTCAAATTCCTATGGCACGGAAGAGCACACAGCACAGACCCGCCAACTATCGAGTAGCATCAGTCAGCGGAGATGAATCTATCCAAAGCAATGAAGGCCAACTTGGGGAAATCTTCTTGAAGCATCCGATCTCCACACCAAACATCCAACCAAAAGTGAATGCAATTTCCAATCCCCAAAGAAAAGGAAATCCCTTTACTAAACAAATGCACAACCAAAGTAACCACTTTCCAAATACTAGAAGCATAGTAAGGAGATGAACACTTCACTTCCACACCAGATTTGATAACAATAATCTCCCTCCTAAACAGTATGGTGAATGCACACTAGATGTTAAAAACCCTAGCTTTATACTCAAAAGGACCGAAACTATTATCAGCCATTCATTGCAGCTGTCATGGCCAATATAACAAACAGACATAACAAGCAATACCGCTGTTATAGCCATCACCAACCCATAGTTCTCAAATATATATATATATATATATATATATATATATATATATATATATATATATATATATATATATATATATATATATAATTTAATGTATGCAAAAGTATTATAAATAGTATGCAAAAGCATTATAACACTATAAATAGAAATGGTC
The DNA here is from genome assembly GCA_021015155.1 of Magnolia officinalis. Lineage (NCBI taxonomy): Eukaryota > Viridiplantae > Streptophyta > Magnoliopsida > Magnoliales > Magnoliaceae > Magnolia > Magnolia officinalis. The sequence continues at coordinate 28,104 of JAJHSJ010002251.1, read as the reverse complement.
GCACAACTAGTTGTCGTGTGGGGCCCACCATGGTGTTTGTAAGACATCTCGCCCATCCAGCAAGGTTGTCCCATCATGAAAATAGGATGCCCAAGAAATCAGGTCAATCCAACTATCAGGTGGGGCACACCAAAAAACTCCACATTCATGTGGTGTGGCCAGTGTTCGAATTATCTCCGATATTATCTTTATCTCCAGCTCAGCGATACCGATAACACTGGTAGCGATATCGATAACGCTGGTATTACTAGAAATTCTAGATATTAACAACATATCGCTAAGTATCGCTAATGTAATCTCCAATATTTTCAACTATGTAAATTTTAGGTGTAGCTTGTATTGCCAATGCATCAATATCGCCAATGTATCACCAATATTTTCAACTATGTAAATTCTAGGTAATGCTTGTATCCTAAGTGTATCGACGATATTTCAATAGTAAATTTTTATTTTAATTTTTCTCATGGGTACATGGTTGTATGTAGTGTTCAATTTGTCATTGATAATATTAATAATATCTCGATATTATTGATATCGCAACATGCACGATATTGAGACCACAATCTTTCATTTCCTTTCCAATTGTTGATGATTTCTTGGTGAAATATCACGTGTTATTGATATTTTGCAATATCGATGGATGTTTGGATGGAAGGTTGGATGGTTAAATAGGCCAGATGGGATGGTTTGACTGATTTCTTACAACATCACATGCTTTTAAGGCCCCATTAAATGGAAACTTGTTATGTATGCATTCTTTTTGCAATTTTTTATTTCTAAATATGTAAATATGTACATTTTAACATCTCCTAAAGTTACGCTTAAAATTCCATCGTTTTCCCCATGTTTCCCCACATTTCCGGTTATTAGCGATATTATCGGTGATATCGATATTGTTTCCGTATCCCTGGCAAGCGAAACTTGTAGCGATACCGATACTTCGAACACTGGGTGTGGCCCACCTGCTAGTTGGATCAGCCTGATTTCTGGGACACCCATTTTCATGATGGGACAACCTTGCTGGACAGGCTAGATATCATACAAACACCATGGCGGGCCCTACACGCCAACTAGTTAGGCATACAGCTAGTTGTGAGAGAACATCCCTCCACTGTAAATGCCCTTCAGTTACTACTGAATGGCATTATTGTTTTAATCATGAAATTCAATAATTAGATGTATGATAGCCACATCAGACTGAAATTATGGACATTCCATCGAAAAGATCAACTACTTTTAACGGCAAAATTGGAAACGGAAATTCCAGCCGTTGTAACACTGTCACAACAGCCATGTAATGCACCAGTAGGCCATATTTCTTCGGACGATTCTACTACTGAAATTACAAATGCACTCGAGCGGGTTTCGGGATTGAATCAGTCGTATAAACCGAAAGAAAACGTAAATCTCTGGAATTCTCAATAAAGAGAGAGTTAGGGAGGTTACCGGGAGGAGGAGTGCCGAGGCAAAGGCGGACACGATCGAGGATATGGCAGCGCATACGAACCGTCGGATCATGAAGCTCTTTACGGAGGTTGGAGGAGGCAGTCGGAGGACGAGGGTGGGCGAGTAGAGAATGGCGACGTAGAAGACTGCCATGGCCGTACACGCGGCCACAGCGGTTGCCTTTGGAACGGATGCTTCCGCCATTTCAAGAGGCGCGAAGGCTCGCGAGTCTGATTCGAGATGGGGTTTCTCCATGGAAGGGTGCGAGTATGGAATGGGGGGAGATCGGAAGAGATTGAAAGGGAGGGAGGAGGACTGAAGAAGCTGTCAGTGTGGAATTTCATAGATGCTTGGGAGACAGGAAACGCGATGTTTCTTGCTTTTCTCGATTCTCCTTGCTTTCGGGACGGTGACTGGTCGGCGTTCAGTAGTCCGCGAGGCTAAGTGAAATCGCAGTCCTCGCGATAGAGCTGTGCAAGAGCCGCGCTAGCGTACTTGAATTCTCCAAAACACATACTGTATATGTAAAATCCACACCGTCTATCAGGTTCTATCTTAGATGTTGGGCCTAGGACCAAAATTCAGTCAAATCCATAGCTCATATGGACCACACCATATGGAAAATGATGCCACCTATAGTTTTTGTGTGAGACCACCAAGTATGTATCTTTCATCGAATTCATGGTGTAACTCGAGAGGACTAACAGAAGATTAGAAATAATAAAATAAAGACATAATTGGAGGAACGGACGAGTCCGTACAATGCTTTTAGCCTTTTTTAGGCTAGGGGATACCTCTGGGCTGTTAGGGTAAGTACATGAAGAAGGAGAGGTATTTTAGTTTTTTTAAGTCCATCCGTACAACCCTAGGTATAGTTTCTAAATTAAGGTTAGTTTGCGGCCAGTTAAAACCTGAGGTCTATACGCCTCAAGAACCAAATAATAAATGAGAAATTTACAACCATGGACCCCTCATTTTATCCAACGGTTTTTTTGAAGCAATATAAACTTAGAATACGCACTTGGACCTCCTCGTACTGACTTAGAATTTCAGGACGAAAATACCCCTCCTTTCACGATTGTGGCTTTTCCTCTCCCATTTCTACTACTTGCTTTTTTCCCCTCCCATTTCCACTGCTTGCTTTTCCTCTCCCTTTCCACGGTTGCTTTCACTGTCGTTGCTTTCACCCCCTTTCCTTACTGTGTTTCCGGTATAAAGACCCCAAAAAACCCTTTTTTGTGGGCTCCCCTCAATCACATTTTGTCTTCTTCTCAAAATGGTCGGTCCAGAAAAGAAAGCACGCAGCAAAGGTATATTTTAAACTCAGTTGGCCCCACATTGAATGTATGTAGTTCCTTTTTTATTTTTTTACTAGATGAAAAAGTTGTATACGATCGAGCTCATGGGAACTCCCCATGAGGTCAAGCTGTGTGGGCCCCACCATGATGTATGTCGAACATCAACACCGTGAACTTGATGGGTCCCCTTTAAATTATGGGATAGCAGAAAAATCGGTCGTATACGGAACTTAGGTGGGCCATACCATCTAAAATCATGTGAAGACATGCCTAAAACATATAAAATTACTTGGTGGGGCCCACCTGAAATTTGAATGTGTCTGAAACTTGGTCTGACCCCTCATCCAAGTGGGACACACATTATAGATGGGCTGGATTTGTGAAACACATCTCGGTGGGCCCAAAAAATAAATATGAATGTTTTAATGGAAGGTAACCCCTCTAAAGTTTTGTATGTGGTGTGGCCTACAAAAGTCACGAATTAACTTGATTTTTAAGCTCTAGGCCCACCATGGAATAGTATATCTGACTGATGGGGTAGATGTTTGACATACTTCATGATAGGGCCCACACAGTTCGACCTCATTGGTAGTTCACATGAGCTCGACCATATAGAACATTTTCCCACACAGACGTATATATACACACGACACATGTGCATGCATGCCCACACATGTGTGTGTGTGTGTGTATATATATATACACGGCGTTGAGCCCCAAATTGAAGCATATCAAAAGATCAAGTGGACCATACCACGGGAAACAATGGTCATAATGATTTTTCAGTTTGCCTCACTGAATTTCTAGTTTGCCCCGCTGATTATCTAGTTTGCCCCGCTGATTTTCTAGTTTGCCCCGCTGATATTTCAGTTTTCCTCACTATTTTTCTAGTTTGCCCCGCCGTTTTTCTAGTTTGTCCCGCTGATATTTCAGTTTGTCTCGCTGTTTTTTTAGTTTGTCCCGCTAATATTTCAATTTGCCTCACTGTTTTTCTAGTTTGCCCTGCTGATATTTCAATTTGCCTCGCTATTTTTCTAATTTGCCCTGCTGATATTTCAGTTTCCCTTGCTGTTTTTCTAGTTTGCCCAGCTGATATTTCAGTTTGTCTCGCCGTTTTTCTAGTTTGCCCCGCTGATATTTCAGTTTGTCTCACTGTTTTTCATGTTTAGCCCGCTGATATTTCAGTTTGCCTCGCTCTTTTTCTAGTTTGCCCCGCTGATATTTCAGTTCACCTCGCCGACAACAATATTCAGCTTAGTTTAGTTGAGGTTTGTCTGAGTGTTTCTCATATGTTCGTAGATGCAATTTCTTGCGTTGTTCTTGAAGGCTGCATTTGCATGCACTATTGAATTGTATTGAAATAAGTACATTGATAGAATGAAACTGACCAAATCATACTTCCCTTCCTTGCAATTGGGTTACTTTCTACTCACACTCAAAAGAAACATAACTGAAACTTTAGGGCTGCTTCCTCACTAGAAATACTAGGCAATGTCATTAGTTTTTGTCATTTCCTCGTATTGATTAAACCGAGTGTTCACAATTCAATATCGTTGTGCATCTAAATGCATCCTAAAAAATTTGAACACTTTGTATTTCTCTCTCCAGTCAAAATAAGTGCTCATTTAGCAGCATGGATTTAGAGGGATTTGTGGAAATTTTAACTTTTTTGGGTCGGTTTGTGGCAAGGATTTTGAGGGGTTTGGATTTCAGAGGAATCAAAGTCCTTCAAAAGAGCTTTTTTTGCATTCTCACCTCAAAGCCGATTTGCAAGATCCACTGGATTCCACAGGTTGCAAAATCCACACTGCCAGTTGAGGCCGAAATGATTTTTGTAGGTTAGAAAGGTCTTTTGGGTTATAGCTAAATGCATTTGTCTCTTGAAAAATAAATAAGGAAGAGAAGCAATATAATCCAAAGGCGGGGGTGTTATCTTTTGCCATAGGATTAAGGTGTTTTCCTTCTAGTTTTTTTTTTTCTTCTTTCTTTTTTGAACTTGCTTGTGAGGGATATTATAGAATGGTCTTAGGATGTCTATTAGTTCTAATTACCAAGAAAGTACTCTTTCATTGAGTATAGCCTATCGTGGTTATGAAGAGGCAGACCTTCTGATGTAGGAAGTTCAAAGCTTGATTCAGTAATATTTCGGACCGTAATTTTGGTGCGAGATTAGTTTAGTTTTCTTAGTACCTACTAATAGCATGTATAAGGATGTTCGTTAATCATTGGATCATTTGAATTTTTATAAAGTACTAGTCAACTTTTGTTCAAGAGGAGGTCATTAATTAAATGAGAAATATATGAGATTGTTGAGATGTCATAAGATCGGAAATTACTATTTCAGAAAGCTTTGAGACATAAACTACTTGATATGGAAGATTGCATGTATCACTTGTGAGTTTTCTTTCTTTTTTTCTTCTTTTTTTTTTTAAATTTATTTATTTCAATTTCAGACCCATTTTATGCTTCCACTGCATGCAAAGATCGACATCATATGTTAGCTTGCAAATACAAACTGAAGTTTTCTGCTCACTTAGTTTTGTCCTTGTGTAGTGGATTGTGTTGTTGGCCGTGTTGTCACTCTTGACATTTACCTCTGCAGGTAGCTAAAAGCGGTGAGAGTTTGCCTTTGGTGTATGATCCTGCTATCATCTCATCAGATTGGGGGAAGCGTCCTCAAGCTGTTACAACACGCATTATACAACTACTCTCTGTTGCCAGTGGCTTTCTTTCACAGTTAGCCTGGGATGTGATAAACAAGAAAGTAAAAGAGGTAAAACTATAACAAATGTTCTCAATATCGGTATCGTGTTACATATTGCATTCTTGGGATACGGATATGTATCGGTTATCACATGGGATATATCGGTTGTATCTTGTAATGTATCGTTGTTGGAAACATGGGGAAATATTAGGAAATTGGTTGATTTTTTCAATGAAATTTCGGTGATTGTTGAAAAAGACATCAATACACTTATAAATCAAAACATTACATAAAAACAAGTACACATAATAGGGTTTCTTTGTATGGGGTCCTCTAATCTATGTATTTTTTAACTAACTTGATGCAAGAATATTCAATGTCTATTCATATATATATAAAGGTTCTATGTGGATCTCTAATAGGATTGTAAGGGTCATTTTTAGTTTTCTATTTTGGGAAGAAAAAATATTTAGTCGTTGGTGTTATTTCCCTTTTTCACGATTCCATGATTTGAATCCTATGATTTATGATTCAAATCCCGATTTACAATTCAAATTATACTTGTTCTCTTCTATTTTAAGCTTCAATTGACTTTCATTTTATGTTTTTAAATTGGTGGGGGCTTTAAGAATCATTTAGAAAAGGTAATTTATTTTATTTGTTATTTGTAAGAGATTAAATGATATATATTCTCTTCAACGTTAAATCATGTAACTTTTTTTTTTTTTTTTTTTGTAATTTCTTACTTCTTAACTGGTCAAAACACCAAATTGATGTATGACTTACATGTAATGTTTTTATGGATGGGTACGATCATGCCAACTTATATGTATTATGAATGATGTTTCAAAATCAAAATATCCTCTTTTTTTTTTTTGTTGGTCTACAGTATCAAAGGCCGCTTTTCCATTTTGATTCTACATTCAAGAAAGATAACAAGTACATAAATTATTAAAAGGCCCTTGTATGTTTTTTAAGCGAAATTTCTTGAAAGATGAAAAAAATAAAGGAATAAGAACCCTTTAACACTATCGTGACATAGTATTACTTAGTGCACATTGATGGCAAAAGAAAATTGACGAGTTCTAAAAAAAATTCTGATTTATTTATATTTTTCAAAAATTTTTAAAATTTTAAGAAAATTGTAAAAAAAAAAAAATATGATTTACGATAAGATTTGTAATTCGATACAATTCAACCCTTACTACGATTTGCGATACGATAACGATTTTGACAACATTGGTCACATGACTCACATCACTTGCATTTGACTGTAATGATGATTTTGCTGCATTGTTTGTTTCACCCACAAATCAAGGTTAAAATGGTGGTTTTATAGTGTGAAAACGTAAGGATTATATTTTACTTTACCTTCATCCTTTGCAAGTGTAATTGACTATCGATATACGAGCTACAATTTATGTTTAAACAAATACTTGGAAATGGTAATGATGACTCCTTTACATTTAATATGAAATTGAAAAATCAAACACTCATTAGGGAGAAAACATTCTCTTGAAGAGGGAGAGTTTAATTTTTTGAGAACTTAATTAGCAATAAAGTAGGTAGTTGTGGTCTTAGGTTTTAGGAGAAGAATTTATTGAGAATGATGTTATTATTTTGAAAAGAGATGATAGAGTTGGACTGTTATTATTGATAGTGCTAGTTTCTAAGATTTGTTTTTACTAGGAGTTGGAAACATGAGCTCTGCTGCTTTTCTAGTTTGTCTCGCTATTTTTCTAGTTTGCCTCGCTGTTTTTCTAGTTTGCCCCACTGTTTTTCATGTTTCCCCCACTGTTTTTATAGTTTGCCCCACTGTTTTTCATGTTTCCTCCGCTGTTTTTGTAGTTTGGCCCGCTGTTTTTCATGTTTCCCCCGCTATTTTTCTAGTTTGCCCCGCTGTTTTTCATGTTTCTCCCGCTCTTTTTCATGTTTCCCCCGCTCTTTTTCATGTTTGTCCCGCTCTTAGGATCGATACCAAGACCTCAATTGTTGAAACTTGGTATTTCCACTCAGTCTGCCAGTTGAGATGTGGATCTGAGTGATAGCTAGATCTGTCTTATTTTTCGTCTCAAGCATTAATACGAGCTTGTTAAATAGATGAACGGTTTACCCCGCTCAATTTCTGTTTGATCGTGAAATGAAGGGAATTTACCGTCAAATGCACGGAATTGACCGTGAAGTGAAGGGAATTGACCGTGAAATGCATGGAATTGACCGTGAAGTGAAGGGGAATCGCCGAGATTGACCGTAAAATGCATGGAATTGATCGCGAAGTAAATGAAATGAATGAAATTGACCGCGAAGTGAATGAAATGGATTTTCAACCTGATGAAATCTTAAAAAATAACCAGGTTGGTTGGCTAAAGTAGCTTCTCCTACCCCAAAATCATAGAGGGTATGTCAAGTAACTAATTTTGGTTTAAAAGATATTCTTGTTAAATGAATAAAGAAAGAAATGAAAAAAAGAGAGATTTTTTTTTTTTTTTTTTGTAAAGAGTAGTTTTATAGATTGATTAAATGCTCAATTAATGCAAAACTTGCCAACTGAATGAAGTAATCTTTTTATGAAACAGTTTTTTGTTGAGTTTGATCTTGTTCCACTAGCAAGTGCTTCCACTTGTTCATTTTATTATTATTATTTTTTTTTTTTTTGTGGTTTAGCTTGTTAGTACACACCATGTCAGTACACACACTTGATGTTAGCCAGCCCCACTAGGGATTGATACCAAGATCTCAAGTGTTGAAACAAGGTATCTCCACTAGTCTACCAGTTGAGTCATGGATCTGGGTGTTATTTATTTATTTATTTTTGCATCAGGTGTGAAGAAGAAAGTTGATAAAGTAATGTTTGTATTGAAGGAATGGACTCAAATTTCCTATGTTTTCAAAAATTGCATTGTGTGATCGCCATATACAATTAAAACCACATGCCTGTATCTGTATCTATATGTGCATATGCATATCTATATATTTCTATAAGTATGTATGTTTATATATGTGTATGAATTTACAAATGCATCATCATCACCATTATTAACTTAGTATTCTCCTAAGAATTTGGGTTGGCTTTTAGGATGTACATGGCAGAGGTTTCTACGTGGAGCACTCTTTATGACCAACTCCAACCATGTGAACTACCAAAGCAACCAGATCAACATTCATCACATTGGGCATTTATTAAAGCCAGACAGATAGAAGTTAGAAACTAAGTCAGACTTCAGATTACATGAGTTATATTATAAAATATATTATATTGTACTTCAAATATTGATTCGATTGCATTCTCATCACTGCACCATTCTATTTTGGAATAAAACAAGAATCCTATTGATACTGGCTCCTTTTATAATTTGAGTCTTCTCATGTTGTAGGAAGATGTTGCCCATGAAGCTCAGATGGGCAAAACATTGCCTTTTAAGGTTACATTCTCTATGGTGTTCTAATGCTTTGTTTCTTTCTTTTTTTTTTTTTGCTTTTTTTAATGTTTTATTTATTTATTTATTTTTGCATTAGGTGTGAAGAAGAAAGTTGATAAAGTAATAATACTTGTGGAGAAAAGAAAGGAGAAAATGACCCTAGACCTATGGCTACGGATTATAACCGTAGCCATAGATTATCGATATATCGACCATAGTTCGATAATATCGAAGATGAATATCAAATTGTCCAGCAAAAAAACTTGAAAAATTGATGAATTGTCGATATTATTGACATATGTTCGATAGTATCGAGCATAAGTCATTGATAATATCGAGACATGATCGATAGTATTGATAACTTAAATCAAGTAATTACCGTAGACCTATGGCTACGGATTATAACCGTAGCAATAGGTACCGTAGCCGATCTACATCGACTGCAACAGGGGAAAAAATAAAATTTCATAGACTTTTACAGACTACAGTTATGGCTACGGCTATAATCCGTAGCCATAGGTTCCTGATTTATTTATTTTTTTCTGTCATAATCCCCACTGCTTTTTGTGGGTCCTTTTATGAGGTATGTGTTATATCCAAACCGTTCATTTATTTGGCGAACTCATATTAAGGCTTGAGACGAAAAATAAGATAGATCTAACTATCAAGTGGACAACACTGTAAAAGGCAGTGGAGAATTGAACGTCTACCATTGAAACCCTTTTAGGGGTTACAGAAGTTTTGGATCATTATGGAATTTGTTTTTCCTCTTCATCCAGGTCTTTGTGACCCTATGAATGAACTTAGACGTGGAGGATTTCTCACAAACATCACAGTGGGCACCCAAAAAGTTTTTAATGCTCGACGCTCATTCAACACTGTTTCCTGTAATGTGGTACACTTGAGATTTGGATATACCTCATTTTTGGTCTCATACCATAAAATGATCTGGAAAAATATATGGACGACATGGATGAAAGAATACATCATGGTGGGGCCCACGGACCACCGACCGTCCGCCATTAGCTGGTGGCAGGGGGTGTATTGAATCCGTTTCCATCAAAAGGAGGGGTATTTTCGTCCTGAAATTCCGACTCCGTACGAGGAGGTCCAAGTGCGTATTCTAAGTTTGTATTGCTTCAAAAAAACTGCTGGATAAAAGGTGGGGTCCACAGTCGTAAATTTCTCATAATAAATAAATAAAAATAAACAGAGATGGCCCATCTAAAGGATAATCTACTTCCGTAAGTACATACCAATGAAAGTTTCATGAGATCCATCCCGTCCATTAGATACCTTGCCTTGTGTTCACCATGGAATTCAAAAATCATAATGATCGGAAACTTAGGTAGGCTACATGATAATAATAATTGGGAGGGGACGTCAGTCATTAATTTTGTGCAGGGCCTACCGTGGGGTTTATGTGTCATCCATCCATTCATATCACGTGTGTCATCGGGATGAAAGGATGGCCCAAAATTTGTAGAATTCCAAAACTTAGGTGTGCCATAATATGATATTTGGAGGGTACTGCTTAATCAACCTGATATTTGGGATCAGGGTCGGACGAGGAGACGAACGGGTTGAATTTGATGAACTTTAAATCGCTTCTCCACGGGACGCGGGTTAGCTAAACGACATGCAAGATTCTCTAATGACGTGACGTCACTAAGTCATGTGGGCCTCCCATAATGCATGTATTATATCCACCTCCAACCATTTGGAGAAATTATCGGAGGGAAATTGGATGATCCAAAACTAAAGTGAACCCACCCAGAAAAATAGTGAGAATAATGCCCACCGTTACAAAACTTTTTGAAGGCTATAAAAGTTTTCAATGAGACAGATATTGAAATTGATCTATGCGCAAGATGAGTTTGCTCAGTTCACTCAGGGCCGGTTTGGCCGGGGGGATTAAGAGGGATGGGACAGTAAAATCCTGGGATATGCCAAACCAGCCTAACAGATCCGATGAACTTGTCCCAGATATAGCAAACTCATGGATCTTAAACCAATCCACTAACATCACCATCATTACCTTAGAATTGATCTCACCCCTCTTAATCTCATTCAATCGTGCCCGGGGCATGTTTGGTTGGACGGATTGGAAGGGATTGGAAGATAAAATCCTGGGATATGCCAGGCGTGCCAAACAGACTCAGTGAACTTGTCCCGGGATATAGCAATCCCATGGATCTTAAACCAATCCACTGACACCACCATCATTACTTAAAATCCATCCCATCCCTCCTAATCCCATGGAATCCGGCCGGCCAAACAAGGCCTCATTGGATTGGACTTAAATAAGACTTTAGCTCCAAAATTTTCAAGCTCGACTATAGCTCCAAAATTTTTTAGTTGAATCTAAGCTCCTCTGAGCTCTACTCAACTCAAATCAGTTTATAACTTGAAGTCGGCTCCAATCAATCCAACTCAACTCGCTCGTTGTGTTGATATAAATATCAGCTTTATATATATATATAAAAAACCTACTTCTTTATGTAAGTTTCATTTCTCTTAATCAACGAGCACTCCCAAATCCTCTCTCTCTCTCTCTCTCTCTCTCTCTCTCTCTCTGCCTGAGCCACCCATCCCTTCGTCTATGTCTCTTCAGCTTATGAACAAGTTAGATTTCAAATAAACATCATGGGAGGAAGGTTTTAACGATGAACGTGAATGTCCCTATTATTTTATGTAGTGGGTCCACTTGAGCTTTAGATCTACTTTATTTATCTTGAAATGATTTCTCTAAATAGATTGATGGATACAATATATACACCATGGTGAGGCCCATGGGACTTGGTGACATCACTTCAACCGTTGCTAAAGTGGCAATTGAAGCAGTCACTTGCTAACCATTGTCCCTCTACATGGGGCGTGGCTTCAGTGGATCCCTGACCTTGGGGCTCACATTGATATATTTGACTTACATTCACTATGTCTATCAATCTTTACAGCTCATTTTAGTAATTATTGTAAATTTGAAGTAGTTCTAGATCTCAGGTAAACCATACCTTTAAGGCCTGTTTGGTTTTCCATAATCCTGGTAAATCACGGTAAATAAGTAATTATTATAGTTTTTCACTTGTTTGGAAAATGAGTGAGTAACTCCACCTAGAAAATCGGTCCAAAAATGTTGACTTAAATCCGTGGGCCCCACCATAATATGTATAATATATCCGTGTCGTCCATTTGTTTTATTAGAATATTTCGAGGCTTGATCCGAAAAAATTAGAAAGATCTAATGCTCAATTGACCCACATGAAAGGAAACAATGGACTTAACCTGTCCACCGTTGAAAGTTGATTCTTTTACTGGGCCCACATTAAGGCTTATTCACCATCTAACCCGTTCATAGGGTCACATGGACCTGGATAAGTGAAAAATATAAATATAAGCCTAATCTAAAATTTTTAAGGGCCTCAACAAGTTTTTAATGGTAGACATTAAATTCTTATAATTCTGTGTGGTGTGGTCCACTTGACCTTTGGATTTGCCTAATTTTTGGGTTCATGCCTTAAATTCATTTGGCATAATGAATGGGCGGTGTGGATAAGCCACACACATTATGGTGGGCCCCATATTTATTTTACAAATTACTCGATTTAAGTGCTTAAAAAGTATCTAGTCAAGTCAGCATTGAGAAAGATGCAGGTAATTACCAAAGTGATTGACTATTAAAAATTTACTGAGAGCAATAAAAGTTATGGATCAAGCTGACTTTGTGTGGTCCTTTCATCCATGTCTTTGTGGCCTTGTCAACAGGTTTGATGGCAAATAAGCATTTTCATGACCCCCAAGAAGCTTTTAATGGTAATTATTTAATCTCTATTGTTTCATGTGTTGTGATCTACCTAAGATTTAGATTTGCTTTTATTTTTTGGATCACGCTGTAAAAGTATCTTTCAAAACAGATGGGCAAATATAAGGAGAATACATCAAGGTGAGCATGACAGTCAGGGAACCATCCACCTCCATCGATGTCTCGCCCCTCCACGTGAGTAGGGTTGTCAATTGACCAAGTTGACCCGATGGTCTTCCATGCTTAGCCCGCATTAGGCCAGGTTTGGGCTGGTTTATCAGGCTCGATGATCGTGTTCAAACTTAAATCAGGAGTCCTGTAAATTGAGTTGGCCTTGGCCTTAGCACTCCAAAAGCCCGAAGCCCAAAGGGTAGGCAAGATATGCTTTGCCTTTATTGTTTTTAACCAGCGGATGGAAATTTACTGTAGTTGGAAGCTGTGTAGGTCCCACAAAAATGCACATGATAAATCTACTATGTTCATCTGTTGTAGGATAGAAATCTAAAAATTAATTATATCCAGTACTAATGTGGGCCATACTATGTAAATTGTAGGGAATAAAAGCTCACCATTGGAAACTTTGTGTGGGCCACAAAAGTTTTATGTCAGAATGATATTTGTTGCTACGGTTTCGATGGCATATAAATTTCGCGGTCGGCTCCAGGAAGGTTTCAACAGTATGCTTTTTGTTCCTACTATTTTATTTTGTGCAGTTAACATGAGTTTTGGATCTACCCAAATTTTAGATCTCTATCCTATTGTCGTCTTGAAAAACCAATGGACAGAGTGTATTTGTCAAGAACATTTCTGTGGGCCCCACCAACTTCTAACTATGGGAACTTCCTTTGCCCAACGGCATCCCAGAGTCCCAACCACACAACGTGTGGGTCAAATGCAGTTGTAAACCCCCAAAACTTTTATCTTCCCAAAAACATAAAATGAATTAGGTGCGGACCGGCCTCACTTAAGACATGCCATGCCTTTAACATATCATTTTATGGTATGAGCCCATAGATGAGACAGATCAAAAACTTAGATGTACCATACAATAGGAAACAGTGCATTGGACTATTAACATTGTATAACTTATAATGGGCCACAAAAGTTTTGGATCAAGATGATATTTGTTTTTTCCTTCATAATGTCGATATTAGTGATTGTTATAAATATATTGATTTTAATATATATTATAATAAAGTATTTGAAAAAAAAAAGATGTTTGAAAAAAACATGTTTTTCAAGTTTTTGGGAATAGTCCCACATGGGAAAGAGAAGAGAAGGAAATCTGGTTTAAATGAAAATAGTGGAGTATTATAATATTTACCTTCGTAGTCCGTGGACTATGGACCTTGTGTGTTCCAGTGCGAAGCACTGGAACACCCGCTCGCGCGCTCGGTCTCGATCTCGGTCTCGGTCTCGGTCTCGGTCTTGGGCTCGGTGCGAGGGCGTGGGCTTGTGAGGCAGTGTGGCTGTAGAGGCGCTAGTGGCGCACTTTGCACTTCGCACGTGCGCATCGTGTCGCAGAGGGTCGCTCCTTTCGCGAACCAGAGCGACATGGGTGCGAGTCACGGTGCGACTAGTGGCTAAGGCAGATGGTTGGCTGGACGGAAATCAAGTGGACTGAATGAGAGTCCCTCTGATTATATAGAGGCTGGAAATATAGTTGTTGCCCAAATGTGTAACAGCTATGGAGTTAATTATAAGAAACTGTTACCAACAGTCATAAAACGGCTAGTCAGCTCTCTCACAATAGCCATATAACGGCTAGTTTCCAACAGCCATATAACAGCTAGTTTTCTCCAACAGCTAGAAAACGGTCATGGAATTTAATTCCCTGGACCATAAACCCCAGCCATCATAGCCTATAAAAGGAGGGTCTGGATGGGTTTCCAAACTATCTCAACTCACTCCAGCAAACCCATACGAACATAGACAGCCAGCCCCTCTCCACTCATATAATATTATAGTATTTCCAGCAACAAAGCAAGGCTTGAACCTTAGCTTGAAGAATAGACCAGAGGTGTGGTCTAGGACTGTTCAACTGAACCAGTGGCTGACGAATTGAACTGACCAGTGCAGTGGTCAAAATCATTTTTTTCTCTTTCTTTTTCTTTCTTTTGGGATTTTTCTCTTATATTGTAATATTGCCAGAAAGTGTGTAAAAGAGTTCCATTTGGTGGGCCTTCGTGTTTGCTGAACGCAGACCCACACCAGGCTTGTCATATCCTAGAAGCAATTTGCCTGTAACCTATCAGCATACTCAATCTACTTGAGTAGGGGCAAATAACGCTTTAAGGACAACGTTTCAGACGTGCTTCAACCTGTCCTTAGTTCTGATCATAGTGATTTTTGGTTTCCATATTATACAGATATTACATTAATCTGTATAAAATTCTCAACAATCTTAAAGCGTTATTTGTGTAATGGAAGCCGACAGTGTTTCATCCATCAAGCTGATGAATCAGGACTTGATACGTCTTGATCGGTTCAATGGAACCAATTTTACGAGATGGCAAGACAAGCTAAAATTTCTCCTAACGACGCTAAGGATCTACTACATACTAGATCCAAATTTGCAAGCACTACCTGAAGCAACCGACGACGACACACCTGAACAGGTGGCCGCCCGCACCAAACGAGCCGAAGATGAACTCTTATGTCGAGGACACATTCTGAACGCTCTCTCCGACCGACTGTACGATCTGTACCAACAGACGTCATCAGCAAAGGAGATTTGGACTGCTCTGGAGTTCAAATACAAAGCTGAAGAAGGTACCAACAAGTTTCTCATCGCCAGGTATTTTGACTTCAACATGGTAGATAACAAACCGCTGCTACCCCAAATCCAAGAATTGCAACTAATAGTAAACAAAATCAAAGCGATAAAGATAGATCTTCCTGAATCATTCCAAGTCGGGGCTATAATTGCCAAATTGCCACCGATGTGGAAAGACTATAGAAAGAAGTTGCTGCATAAAACTGAGGACTACACACTGGAACAAATCCAGAAACACCTCAGAATTGAGGAAGAATCCCGTAACCGCGACAGAAAGAATGATAACGGGAATGCCTCGTCCAAGGTACATGCAGTAGAGAACTCTAATAACAAACATCCCGAGAAGGACAATTCCCTGAAACCCAATAAAGGGAAATTCAAGAAAAACACCGAAAAGAAGAACGGAAAGTTCAAAGGCCCATACCATGTCTGTGGAAAAACCGGGCACTATGCTCGAGTATGCCGATATCGCAAGTCTAAACAAGAGGCAAGTGCAGTAGAAGAAGGCGATATAGTGGCTATGATCACTGAGGTGAATACCATCCAAGGCAAAGTTTCAGGTTGGTGGTATGATACTGCCGCTACAGTACATGTGTGCTACGACAAATCAGCCTTCAAAACCTATGAGGAATTGACCGATGGTCAAAAAGTCCAAATGGGCAATGAAGTC
Source organism: Magnolia officinalis (assembly GCA_021015155.1). Lineage (NCBI taxonomy): Eukaryota > Viridiplantae > Streptophyta > Magnoliopsida > Magnoliales > Magnoliaceae > Magnolia > Magnolia officinalis. The sequence goes on along the minus strand of JAJHSJ010002251.1, from coordinate 11,989 downwards.
TGATCAAAGGTCGTCGGCAAAGGAACTGTCGAACTGATATTCACATCTGGGAAGAAAGTGATTCTGACCAATGTACTGCACGTTCCAGACATGAGGCGAAACTTAGTTTCTGGGACCTTCTGGGTAAACCAGGCATAAGGGTGGTGTACGAGTCAGAAAAACTGATTCTGTCCAAGAATGGGAATTTTGTCGGGAAGGGATATGCTTGTAACGGAATGGTCAAGTTTTCTCTGAATGAAAGTAGCACTTCTGCGTATATGGTTGAATCCGCTGGACTGTGGCATGATAGACTAGCCCATATAGGGTATAGTACCTTGAAGTTCATGGCTAAGAATGGTTTAATCTCATACACAGATAATGAAACCGAAAAATGTGAAGTGTGCATACGATCCAAAATGACGAAGAAACCTTTTTCAAGTGTTGAAAGATCGTCTCAAATATTGGATCTTGTGCACAGTGATATCTGTGAGTTAAATGGCATTCTTACTCGTGGAGGTAAACGGTACTTCATAACCTTTATAGATGATTGCTCTAGATATGTGTATGTGTACCTATTAAAGAGCAAAGATGAAGCATTGAACATGTTTAAAGTATATAAAGCAGAAGTAGAGAATCAACTAAATAAGAATATTAAAATTCTCCGTAGCGATAGAGGAGGAGAATACTTCTCCAATGAATTCGATAACTTCTGTGAAGAACATGGACTGATACATCATTGTACAGCACCATACACACCTCAACAAAACGGAATAGCTGAAAGAAATAATAGAACATTAGTAGAAATGGTCAACTCAATGCTGATAAGAGCAAAGTTGCCACTAAATCTATGGGGTGAGGCACTGCTTGCAGCATGCCATATTATAAACAGAATTCCGTCTAAAAAATATAGAATATCTCCATATGAAACATGGAGAGGAAGAAAACCTAACCTAGGATATCTTAAAGTGTGGGGGTGTCTTGCATATTGCAGAACTCCTGATCCAAAAAGAACTAAGTTAGGACCAAGAGCTATTAAGTGTGCCTTCGTAGGGTATGCACAAAATAGTAAAGCTTATAGACTTCTAGACATGGAGTCTAATACAATAATAGAATCAAGAGACGTTGAGTTCTTTGAGAACTCACTATCCTTGGAGTCTAAGGATAATGACATCCAATCTCCTAATAGAGAACAAGATAGCACAGCTCCACAGATAGTAGAAGCTCCTATTGAACCTCGTAGGAGTCAAAGAACAAGAATAGAGAAGAGTCTAGGAGATGACTACATAGACTCACAACGTATCATTTTTCATCTAGTAGAAGCAGATAGAGAAAATGTTATAAGACAAATACCTATAGTAATGAATATAGAAGATGATCCTAAATCATATAAAGAGGCTATATCTTCTAGAGACTCAGCTTTCTGGAAAGAAGCTATAAACGATGAAATGGGATCCATACTATCAAATCAAACATGGGAACTAGTAAACTTACCTCCAGGTTCTAGACCCATAGGTTGCAAGTGGGTATTTAGGAAGAAATAGCACACTGATGGGACTATCCAAACCTTTAAAGCTGACTAGTAGCTAAGGGTTTTAGACAAAAAGAAGGGATAGATTATTTTGACACATACTCACCTGTAGCTAGGATAACATCCATTAGGATATTATTTGCGCTAGCTTCTATACATCATCGTCACATCCATCAAATGGATGTAAAGACCGCTTTCCTGAATGGTGATCTCAATGAGGAGGTATACGTGGAACAACCTGAAGGTTTTGTTTTACCAGGAAATGAAAACAAAGTATGTAGATTAGTCAAATCTTTGTATGGATTAAAACAAGCACCAAAACAGTGGCATGAGAAGTTTGATTTCAAAATACTATCTCATGGTTTCATGCATAATGTAGCTGACAAATGCATATACTCTAAAGTAGATGGTAGTTATATCGTTATTATTTGTCTGTATATAGATGACATGTTAATAATAAGTAATAAAATGGAAGGTGTGACTGAAACAAAGAGGTTTCTATCTTCCGTATTCAAAATGAAGGATCTTGGACAAGTTGATACCATTATAGGTATCAAAGTTAAAAAACATTGTGGGGGTTATGCTTTGTGTCAATCTCATTATATTGAGAAGATACTAAACAAGTTTAACCATCTAAATATAAAGGAAGCAAAAACCCCATTTGATTCAAGTATCAAGCTAAAAGAAAATACTGGAAGAACAATTGCACAATTAGAATATGCAAGTGCTACAGGAAGTCTAATGTATGCTATGCAATGCACTAGACCAGATATCGCATATGCTGTGAGTAAACTTAGTAGGTTTACTAGTAACTCCAATACTGAACACTGGAATGCAATCAGTAGAGTCCTTGGTTACTTAAAAGCAACCAAAGATTTAGGACTATTCTATTCAGAGTTTCCTGCCGTATTGGAAGGATATACCGATGCGAGCTGGATATCGAGTGCAGGGGACAACAAGTCTACTACAGGGTGGGTATTCACCCTAGGAGGTGCAGCTGTATCTTGGGGATCCAAGAAACAGACTTGCATAACGCATTCGACTATGGAGTCTAAATTCATATCCCTGGCTGCAATAGGCAAAGAGGCTGAGTGGCTAAGGGATCTTCTATTAGAAATCCCTTTCTGTGTAAAGCCTATATCGGCTGTGTCACTACATTGTGATAGTGCAGCCACATTAGCTAGAGCCTATAGCGGCACTTATAATGGTAAATCTAGACATATCAGTCTTCGACATGATTATGTCAGACAATTGATTCGAGATGGAATCATTGTTATTTCCTATGTGAAATCAAGCAACAACCTTGCAGATCCTTTTACTAAACCTCTACCGAGAGAGATAGTAAAGGCTACATCTAGAGGGATGGGGTTGAAACTCTTCGACCAAAGTTCCACCAGTGATAGTAACCCAACCTGAAGTCAGAAAATCTCTAATTTTGGGTTTAATGGGTAAGAACAAGTCACTGATATGTGGAAAGTTTTCAGCACTAAATAATAAAACCTCATCCATAATAGATAAGTGCTGAGCGTTACGATAGAGGGTTGAGTCTTAAGAACTCTTAATGAAATCCAGTCTATAGGACAAGTGTTTTAAAGTAATGGAGACACTGGAAGGATTTCACCTATATGAACGTAGAGATGGTGCCGTCTCTCATGAGAGTTAGGAGTTTTCTCTCGGGATCGTTCACGAATTAGGATAAGCACATGACCATTAAATGTGCTGAGCAAGATTGTGGGAACTCTAACAAACACATAACGAATATGTGTGTGATTTCTCTAACTCTGTTATCTAGGAATAACTGGTTCAAAGCTGCGGCTACCAGTAATTTCGATAGAGTTTTGAGATACTTACACTAAGGGAAGATTAAAATCGAAAGATATTTTTCTTTATGCATATAAGCTGATTATTCTGGCAGTATTGTTTAAACCGAGAAAATATTTTTATAAAATCAAGTGGGAGATTGTTATAAATATATTGATTTTAATATATATTTTAATAATATATTATAATAAAGTATTTGAAAAAAAACATGTTTTTCAAGTTTTTGGGAATAGTCCCACATGGGAAAGAGAAGAGAAGGAAATCTGGTTTAAATGAGAACATTGGAGTATTATAATATTTACTTTGTAGTCCGTGGACTATGGACCTTGCGTGTTCCAGTGCGAAGCACTGGAACACCTACGCGCGCGCTCGCGCTCGCGCTCGGGCTCGGGCTCGGGCTCGGTCTCGGACTCGGACTCGGACTCGGACTCGGTCTTGGGCTCGGTGCGAGGGCATGGGCTTGTGAGGCAGTGTGACTGTAGAGGCGCTAGTGGCGCACTTTGCACTTCGCACGTGCGCATCGTGTCGCAGAGGGTCGCTCCTTTCGCGAACCGGAGCGACATGGGTGCGAGTCGCGGTGCGACTAGTGGCTAAGACAGATGGTTGGCTGGACGGAAATCAAGTGGACTGAATGAGAGTCCCTCTGATTATATAGAGGCTGAAAATATAGTTGTTGCACAAATGTGTAACAGCTATGAAGTTAATTATAAGAAACTGTTGCCAACAGTCATAAAACGGCTAGTCAGCTCTCTCACAGCAGCCATATAACGGCTAGTTTCCAACAGCCATATAACAGCTAGTTTTCTCCAACAGCTAGAAAACGGTCATGAAATTTAATTCCCTGGACCATAAACCCCAGCCATCATAGCCTATAAAAGGAGGGTCTGGATGGGTTTCCAAACCATCTCAACTCACTCCAGCAAACCCATACGAACATAGACAGCCAGCCCCTCTCCACTCATATAATATTATAGTATTTCCAGCAACAAAGCAAGGCTTGAACCTTAGCTTGAAGAATAGACCAGAGGTGTGGTCTAGGACTGTTCAACTGAACCAGTGGCTGACGAATTGAACTGACCAGTGCAGTGGTCAAAATCATTTTTCTCTTTCTTTTTCTTTCTTTTGGGATTTTTCTCTTATATTGTAATATTGCCAGAAAGTGTGTAAAAGAGTTCCATTTGGTGGGCCTTCGTGTTTGCTGAACGCAGACCCACACCAGGCTTGTCGTATCCTAGAAGCAATTTGCCTGTAACCTATCAGCATACTCAATCTACTTGAGTAGGGGCAAATAACGCTTTAAGGACAGCGTTTCAGACGTGCTTCAGCCTGTCCTTAGTTCTGATCATAGTGATTTTTGGTTTCCATATTATACAGATATTACATTAATCTGTATAAAATTCTCAACAGTGATGCACCCTTTAGAGTATATTAGAGGATGAGGTGTCATCGACAGATCACCGGAGTATAAGAGTTAACGTGGATAGATGCCAGGTCAATCAAACTCATTTTTTCAAGCGTTACAAGTGCAGGAGCGACATGACCGTACCTTGAACTACATGTGTCGCGGATATCCTCAAAGATCTTTGGAGAAGATCTCGGGTGGATCACTCTTAGATGATATTTGATTATTTGAAATCAGCGGAGATACGCAGTATGAGGCCGAGGTGGTCTTAGGCGACCTGACCCGGGGGTAGTATGCCGACCTGACTTGGGGGTAGTATGCTGACCTGGATTCTCTGGTGAGCCCTGACCCTTCTCTCAGGGTCGTGTATGTTGCCGACCTGCCCTCATACTTCGTGTTATGGCAGCGAGGCCGAGCTCATTTCCTTAGTATAATTCGGATGACATATGTTGTGGGGGGTCGAGCTCGAGAGTTCGAGGTGGTCTTGGCCTACCTAGATACTCGAATGAGCTTTGAGCCTCCCCTTATCATTGGGTAGATGACCGACTTGCCGACCTGCTTCATGAGTCTGAGGTGATATTGGCTGACTTGGATACTTGGATGAGGTTCGAGCCTCCCCTTATCATTGGGTAGATAGCCGACCAGCCTCAAAGTCCAAGGTGGTATTGGCTGACCTTAATGCAGGGACATTTTCACACTGGGCTCGAGTGGGGTCGCTTGTGAGATGTAGGGGCACACTCAGGTGGGTGTGGCCCACGGGGAGGTCTCGTATTCAAGACTCTTCACCGGGGGTGATTAATGCGCATTTCACATCGGGCTTGAGTGGGGTAGCCCGTGGGATGCAGGGACACACTCAGGGTGGGCGGCCCATGTGATTTGGGACCCACAAGGGGGTTCGGCCGAGGTCCTAAACCCATGAGATGTGGGGCCTGGGCTATGAGATAAAAGGATTAATTCGCCATACTCTAACAGTTCGAGCTTTTAGAGCAAGTGGTTAATTGTCCTGCATCAGACCTCATGTCCCGTAAAGATATCCAAGCTTACCTCTTCTCTTTAGCTAGTCCATTTTACCCATAACAATAATTATAGTTAGTCTTATGATGTTTTAAATGGTGAAACGTTCAATCACCAATATTTCCTATGGTATTGTTTGCTTGAAATTTCGATTTGCTTCATCTTTTGGCTCATGCAATAAAATGATTTGAAAATCACCATGGGTAGATTATAGAAAATGCTAAAAATTTAAAAATTTATATCTCAAAATTTTAAGCTGAATGATTTTGGAGACCTTCAATACTTTGAGGTATTAAATTAATAAGAGATATAAGAGAAATTTTGATTATTTGAGAGAAAATTGGTTTGACCTTAATTACAAAAATTGACTTGATATATTCAAACCAATTATGATGGCACTTAAACTGAATAACAAACTAATAATTAATTAAAGAGAGTTGCTTACAATGTAGTGCCTATAAAAGGATGGTTGTTAGCATAATACTTAACAATGAATCACCCAAACTTGACATATCTATTTAGATTGTCAGTCGGTTTATGTAGAAGCCGATGAAGCCATATGGATGCAGTGAAGCATATTTAAAAATACGAAGGTGACCATTAATGAAAGTTTGTTCTATAAGCATGATATACCAATAAAGCATGCTTGCTATTGTGATGGAGATTGAGCGTGGACTTCATCTGTGTGTCATTCAACGTTAGGTTTTATTTTGCTATTGGTTCTAGAGACAAGAAGTAACACGTTGTTGCCCTGTAGGTCGAATATTGAGATATAGTGCTAAATACACTTAAAAGTACGGATTTGATAAAATTATTGAAAGACTCCGGAGAAGAAGTCCATATCCCATTTTAATCATGAGCGACGATGTTAGCTTGATCACGTTGATACCAAGTCTAATGTTTCATACTCGAAGCACATGAAGGTCCATTACTACTTCATTTATGATAAGGTCATGGGTAAAGAGATAGAGCAAATTTATGTCTCTACAAGTGACCAAGTAGCAGATATTTCCACCAAATGTCTTAATGTGGATAAATTTAATATCTTAAGAAAATTTTAAAATGATAAAAGTAGGTGAGACTTGATTACGAGGGATGGCGTTGAAATCACTATCATGTCAAACTTTCGATTAGGATATTTACTAAGCAAGTGTTTTTTTTTATTTTTTTAATTTTTTATGAAAGGTAACAAAATCAATGATTGAACAGTAGATCACTCACACACTACATCGTCTCTATCAACTCAATTAACGTGCGAGAGAACTACGCAAGCTTTTGTTGATTTAAATTATGAAAATCATTGATTAGAAAATTTTATTCTTGAAGTCAATGTTGGTAGAATAAGGAAATATGGAGGGGTTGGGCTATTATGTACACAATATCATCTAAAAACTCTCTCACTCTCTCTCACACACATACACAAACACAAACACTTTTTGAATAACATAATTTCTTTTAATATTATCTTTTAGTCTTTTTCTTTACATTCTATTTTTTTATATTTTACTTCACTTTTCTCTATTGATGCCAAAATTCTCGTTTTATACATCTTTGTTGGTGTGATTTCCTACAAGGCCATCGTTAAGCCATTTAGAAAGTAGATTTTAATGAAACCCTTTGTGACCTAGGAATAATAACTAAGACTAGAAGCACAAATTTTCAAGAAATGTCCTAACAATAGACAATGGCAATCCAAAGGAGAGGCAGAGATTAGATGGTTAGGATCTTTAAATTTTAAAGACTTTTAAGTGAGCAAATATTGAATGCTTAGGGTATTTTAAATTATGGAGACTTTTAGGCCATCAAATGTACATGGTTAGACCCATTGGATCAATGATCTAGATCAACCATCGCCCCCATATGCTTTGATTTATCAGGGCCCTATGGATTCAAATTCAGGATTTGAGATATGAGATTTGGATTATGGATCAATTGTGTTTGGTAATTTAGATTTTCAATAACATGGAAATTAAAAATTATGTTTGGCAACTTAATTTGTAGAATTCAATATTTTTTTGAGCTACTATGATCCAAAAGTGACATCTAGTTGATTTATAATACGTAGCCTCTTATATTTTCTATCTTTAAAAATTGAGGCTAATAAAAAATTCAAAATGTGACACCCACCATTAAAATCTTTCATGGGGCCACTTATTTTTATTTGCCATTCATTCCATCTAGAAGATGTGTTTGGTGAGGATACATGGATTAAAATCATGCCACATCCGTTAGGCTAGACTTGGAATCCTTTGTATTTTGTAATCCAACTCTCATGAATGAAGCAAAGGTGGGCAAGGCGGAGAGGCTACCAAACATAAGAGTTGGGTCTTTTGGATTCCCGCCCCAAATACAGTCACAGGTTCTGTGGGATCCACTATGATGTATATTTCTTATCCATGCCGTCCATACGTTTTAACATATCATTTTAGGCATGAAACAGAAAACGAAGCAGATCCAAAGCTCAAGAGGACCACAAAACAGGAAACAGTGGTGGTGGAATGTGCAACGTTAAAAGCTTATCGGGGATCACGAAAGTCATGGATCAAGCTGATATTTGTGTTTTGCCTTCGTCCAGGTCTGCGTGACCTTATCAACTGGTTGGATATCAAAGAAACATCACGGTGGGCCTTAAGAAGTTTTCAACGGTGGATGTCATTATCCACAGTTCCTTGTGGTGTGGTCCACTTGAGATTTATATTTGCTTAATTTTCGTTATTATAACCTAAAATGATCTAGAAAAATGGATGGACGGAATGGATACAAATAAATACTTCAAGATGGCCCCACAGCGCCTTCCATCAGGGAATCCGCTTGCTTTCCTGAGATGAACGGTCTCGATCTCGAAGATGACGAAGCGGGTCTGGAGTCCTACAAATTTGGGTGCTCCTGCGATCTACCCCCATTCCCCACCTCCTCCTGGTGGGTTCGTCCTGCGAAAACTCCCCTTCCCTTCCCAAAAACGCTCGATCCAACCGTCCAGCGCTCCCAAGCGTCTCTACGAAAACCTAATTCCCATTTTAACCTCCACAAATCCCGGAATTTCCACTTCCAGACCTAGCCCTCGTCACAACAGCAGTCTCTGCACTTCTCTTGATAGATCTTCCATCGATGGCATCTTGGTAAATTTCCCAATCTCCAAATCCTATTTCCTTCGTATCTGCAATTCTCCTCTCTCTCTCTCGTCCTTCCATGGCATCTCCGTGAATTTTCCCATCTTCACCCTTTTCCAACCATCTCCAGATCAAAAGATCGTCGGCCTCTTCGAATCTCCACCGTCGATGGCAAAGGAATTCAACGTCCCGCCGGTCATCTTCCCCTCCGGCGGGAATCCCAGTACCAGCGCCGGGCCACACCATCGGCGACTCCCGACCGCTCCCTTCCAACCCCCACGGCCCGCCCTCAATCCTACCCTTCCCTTCATGTCGTTCGATGTCGGATCGGCCCCTCCCTCGACCTCCTTCTCGGCACCTGTTTTCGGCGGCAGCATTGGTGGGTCGTCCGGATCGCTTGGGTTCGATGAAGAACCCCCTCTCCTTGAGGAGCTCGGTATTAACACCCGCCAAATCTGGCGGAAAACCGTTTCGATCCTAAACCCCTTCCGAGTCAATCCCAATCTCCATGAGGATGCAGACTTATCCGGGCCGTTTATTTTCCTGATGGCCTTTGGCCTCTTCCAGCTTCTAGCGCACAAGCTCCACTTCGGTATAATCCTTGGGTGGGTCACTGTCGCGGCCCTCTTCCTATATGTTGTCTTCAACATGCTGGCGGGCCGCAATGGGAACTTGGATCTGTACCGATGTTTCAGCCTCGTGGGGTATTGTATGCTGCCAATGGTGATATTCTCGGCGGTGTCACTCTTTGTGCCGGAGCAAGGGGTGGTGATTTTCGGGCTGGGGGCCGTTTTCGTGCTTTGGTCGACAAGGGTTTGTACGCGGCTTTTGGTTGAGCTGGCGTCGTGCGGGGATGAACATAGAGGGCTGATAGCGTATGCTTGTTGGCTGATTTACATGCTTTTCTCGTTGCTTGTGATATTCTGATTTTTGGATCGGTGGTAATTGGTAAGTATACCATTGAAAGTGTTCGATTCTATTTCAGGAATTGGGTTTCTTGTAGATGTATCTCTTTTCTTGATTTTTAGGTTCCCTTTTTTGTTAAATTCTGTTTTATTTGTAAAAAATATTAAGTTATTGGGTTTTGTAAGGAATGTATGTTGTTCTTCTTTAGGTTTTCTTGATGACTTGGAAGTCATTGCTATTCTAACATAGAACAAAGGGATAATTTGGATGCCTGTAAAATTCTTCAGTTGTAAATGGTTTACGAGTAGTTTTGGGTGGAAAATGTGGTTGTAAAGCATTTACAAGCTGTAAACACTTTACATGTAAACACCCCATCTCTTTTCCATGCAAAAAAACCCATGTTTCAGAGTACAAGTAAAGGAATTATGTTTGCAAAGACATCATGCATAGAGCTGTACACAAATCGAGGTGGCTCAGTTAACTCGCTCGAATTGACTTGAATAAGCTCAACTCGACTTGACTTGAAACTCGATTCAGGCTGAGTCGAGAGTCGAGCTGAATTTTTGACCTTGAAAAAATTTCGAGCTGAGTCTGAGCTAGCCTGAGCTCAACTCAACTCGGATCGGTCCATAACTCGAACTCGGCTCGCTCGGTCAGTTGATATAAATATTAACTTTAAAAAAACCTTACCCCCTTTTAAAATTTCATTTCTCTCAGCTCAACCCCTCTGCCCAAGCCACTCATCTGGCCATTCCAGCCTTTGGTCCGAGTTCGACTTCCAAGCCCGTCCGTCACTACCCTACTCGGCCTGTCCTACCCACTGGTCCAAGCTTAGCTTGTCATTGCCCTGCCCGTTGTTCGGTAAACAATCGAACCCCTTCCCATTTTTCATTGTATTTGGGTGGGCGCTGTCCATGGCTACCTGTCCGGATTAACAAATATATATATATATATATATTATATATATATATAATATATATATATAATATATATATATTATATATATATATATAAAATAAACTTGAACTCAGCTCGAGCTGCTGACCAAACTAGGCCGAGTTGGACCAGTTAGGCTCGAGGACCGAACCGAGCTGTGCCAAGCTCAACTTGGTTTGACTCGTGTACATCTCTAATCATGCATAGGAGAGTACGATGGCTGATAAGTACACTGTTTGCGGGGCCCACAATTGTGTATGGTACATCCAATCCATCCACAATGTGCGTTTTGGTGCTCTCCCAAGGCTTAAAAAATAGGTAGATTGATTCATTAGGTGGGCCACAGAAAGGGAACAATTGAGTTGGGACACCCATCATTGAAAACCTTCCAGATTGTGTGTGGGGCCTGTCATGGTTGGTGCAGAGCGTCCAATTTATCCGTCATGTGCAACTGGTGATGCTCTCTTAAGGCCTAAAAAAATCAACATCTTTTTATGTGATTTGAATATTTGGTGGGATCTACTGCTTCAAGATCTATGTAGTGTGAATATGCACTTTCTACACGGTATATACTTTACAAGCTCGCCAAACACAAAAAACTATTTACCTGCAAACACTTTACCACTTTAAAGTCAAACATGGTAGAATGTAAAGTGTAACATGTTTGGGACTAAAAATTTCACAAGCATCTAAACGACCCATAATGAACACAAACACAAGGAGCAGAGTCCGTGGAGGTTCTCTTCCAAAGGGTTCCAGGTGTAGTTATTTCTAGGGGATTGAACCTTATCCTTTTGTGGGTAGTACATGGAAGATATTTTGGGGGATTGGGTAAATGCATAGTTCTTCGGGAAGGCTTTATTTGGGAGTGGTTTCTTGCCATTGCTGTTTTTCTACTCCCCTCTCTATAAGGTTTTTTTTGGATCGGTTATAATAAACTTGATTGCCATCGTTATAGAAAGGGGGAAAAAGAAGAAGTTCAGAAAGCCTTGGATTAATTTACCCAATGAAGAAGATGGAGGTACTAAAGTTGTGGAATGAATCCCAACAACCTACTAGCTGAGAGCTAGTCTACTTTTTATCGGAATCTATTTGATTTTATTATTATTATTATTATTATTATTATTATATTCCATGCATAATGAGAGTTACATGTCCACAAAAAGGACCTTTTATAGGCTTGAGAAACAAAGAACCCTAGTGCAATGTGAAAGGACTGAAATGACCTCACTAATGAGGTTTCTCATTGATAGGCCATAAGTGGGGTTAATTTAGTCTTCTCCCCATCATTTT
>JAJHSJ010001642.1:0-67625 GCA_021015155.1 Magnolia officinalis | reverse complement strand
AACTCGCACACAACCTTCACGCACTGATCCGTCAAGTTTCAGCCTTGCACGCCTGGGGTGGATTTAAGTTTGGCTACATGATGGAATGTTGCCCAAACGGGCCATCCAATGGGCCTTCTGATCTCGGAATGGGGCCCACCACAGATCACACAGACTCGGTCTTCTAGCGAGGAAGGAGAAGGACGATCATGACAGATTCCATGTCATTTGGTTTTCCTTCGATATGGTTGGCATGAAGGGTGTGGATGACCCCAAGGGAGCTCGGAGAATGCACAGATGGAAGCTTAATGGAGGTTTCTCTGGTGGGTTCGGAGCTTGGAAGCTGCGGTCATTCTCTCTCTCTCTCTCATCCTTTTCCTTTAAAAAAACTAGCTTGAAGGGCTAGGATTGCATGGTGGTGAACGGCTAAGATGGAAGGAAGTACAGCCGCGCGGATCACCAGCATGGAAAGCAGAAAAAACAGAGATTTTCCATTTTTAGAAATAGGTGTGCTTGTAGCCTAATTTGTGGCTGAGATTGTGCGCACACGTGTGCAATCCAATGGGTGAAATCGGTCATGGATTTTAGGGTTTTTGGTCCTCTTTAGTATGGACGGTTGGGATCTTTCAAAGGGACGCTGATGGCGGACTACATCTGGACGGAAATGGACCAGTTCGTTCATCTATAGCAGGCGGGAGGAATTTTTTAAAAGAAGGAAAGAATTTTCCTTCTTTTACTCAGGTCAACCATGCTTGACCGGTCCCCTTTGTTCAGTGCACAGCGGGTACACATACCTGCTGTGTATACGCAGCAAATGTGGGATCCACAGTGATGGATCTAGTAAATCAACTCCGTTCATCTGTTTTGTCAGCCCACATTAGGGCCTAGTCCAAAGAATGAGGCGAATCTAGGGCTTAGGTGGGCCATATCATCTAAATTGTGGCCCTTAAGTACCAACCGCCGATGATTTACGATGATCTAAGGTCCACTCCCGTGATCAGAACCATTCACCTAACTAGTGAGCCAATCAGGTCGACTACCCATTTATATTAGTATCATCTTACATATAAATATGTGTGTGTGTGTGTGTGTGTGTGTGTGTGTGTGTGTGTGTGTGTGTGTGTGTGTGTTGTGTGTGTGTATATATATTGTATTACTTTATATTTGAATATAATTACTAACATATTATATTTTATATTAATAATCATTTAACAATTAATAAAGTTTAATTGGTAATATTAATATTTTTTTCTTTATAAATATTATTAATAATATTCCAAGTGTACTATAGTTAATTAATGTAATATTCTTATACATTCATCATAATAATATTAGTAAATAATATCTTAGATTATATAATAAAAATATACTTACATATTTGTTTAGTATAATACATTAATAGTCATAGATAAGTATTTATTTACAATCATTAATATTTATAATGTATTTTCGTGATTATATATGCACATATAATATAGTAAAATTAATATTAAGTGATATATATTTTATATATAGTATAATACATTAACATATAATTAAAATTATAAAATGTAAATGTTAATTAATATACATCGATTATATAATAATGTGTTAGTATACAATTTATTCTATATATAGTTTAAATAATATACATAATTTAAATAATTTAAGTAACATGTGTATTATTACAAATAATTATGAAATCATTTTGTATTATAATATATATATATACATTTAAAATGAGTTCTTATGGATCAACTTAAGATAGGCCACCCATCTGACTTTGAGGTAGATCTATAACTCAGGTGGGCCTCATCTGGTGGTTAGTCAGATCATGTTTGTCCTCTAACATTCCCAGGCTAATTTGGATACACTTAGACCGATGCTCCTAAAGTCCAATGAATTTACAGTTGCCTTACAGAAAGTGGTCGGTCTAATGAATGGCGGGTTTTGATGATTTGGCTTTTGACATTAACAACGAACATTTGATTTATATATCAGGGTGATTGAACCCTAAAATAGACCTCTCTTGGGATGTGATACTCCATTTCGGAATACGACGGATGGATGACTTGATATACGGGTGAAGTTTACCCTTAACAGGCGAGGGTAATTGGTTCACTAAATCGAGTTTGTGATCCTAAGTTAGGCCCTCATGGTAACACCCGAGTACTGAAAAGTACGGGGTGTTACAATGATGTAGCTTGCTTGGATTTGAGTCTCCAATGAAATGTGTATTTCTAGGGTTTGGCACAGGTTGAGAAGGAAGGGTGTCTTTTCCCTGACATTTAGTTGACTCTCAATCCTAGCCACGGTCATTTTTAATTCCTGATTTGATTGAATTAGAGACTGATTCATTTGAGCTTGAGAGTTCACGAATGCGGTCAATGCATCCTCCATGGATGATCGCTTTGGTGGGGGCACATATGGTGCATTGTTAGGTGCCCCAAAGAAGTTGTTTTGTGGAGGCCCTTGAGGTGCATTGGGTACATTAATTTGTGGTCTATTCCTCCAACTAAAATTAGGATGGTTACGCCAATTTGGATTGTACGTGTTTCTCATTGGTTGCACAAGTGGCCTTTGGTAGTTATTTATAGCATTTGCTTGCCCATGCTCATGCATGATATTTTGTACAACTGGGATTATTAGACAATCCTTTGTATCATGGTCTGCACCACCACAAATGCTACAAAAATAACATAAGGAGGTGTTTTCTTTAATCATATCAACATTCCTAATTTTCAAGGCTTCGACCTTTCTAGCCAATGCAGCGAATTTTGCACTAAGGTCGTCTTCCTCTCTTAGGACATACATCCCCGCTTTCTCTCTAAGAATAGGTCTAGTTTGGTCTGGTTTAGCAAAGACATCCCATCTCTGAGTATTCTCTGCTAACATGTCTAGAAAATCCCAAGCCTCATTATGATCTTTATCAAGAAAGGTTCCACCACACATCATCTCTATGAATTGACGGGTATCCATGGTGAGCCCCTTTCAGAACGCATCAATCAAGTGTCATGGTTCATAACCATGATGTGGGCAAGTGAGTAGAAGGTCTTTGAAGTGCTCCTAAGCTTGGAAAAATAGTTCATTCCCCTTTTAGGAGAACGACATGTTTTCCTGTTTTGTACTCGAGAAAGAATTTTTTAAAAAACTCTCTACTTAAGGCTTGCCATGTAGTGATGGTATGAGGTCTTAGAGAGTTGAGCCATGCTTTGGCCCGATCATTTAGAGAAAATGAGAAAAACCTAAGTTTGAGTACATCCCTATTGTCATAATTTACTTGTAATGTTGCAATTACTTCTTCAAAGTCTTTGAGGTGCAAACAAGGGCTTTTAGAATCCAAGCCATGACATGTAGGAATCAATTAAATCACACCTGGTTTAAAATCAATGTTCTCTGTGTGATTAGGGAACACAATGCAAGATGGTAAAGATGATCTCTTAGGGTATAGATATTCACATAAAGTTCGTGGTTGGTTTAACACATTCCTATGAACTTCATTCTCATCCTCAAGAAGAGGATTGCGTTGATTTTCTCTGTTTTGGATTAGAATTGGATCTGGCAAGTTTGAGTTTGCATTATCAATTGGGTCTGCCATGGGATCCAGGTGATGTTAACTGCCTCTCCTAAATGAATGGCATGGGACTAGTCCACCTTCGGAAGAGAATCGATTGTTTTGATCTCTACTCCAACGGGATATAAACCATTCACACCACATAAAAAATACCACTAATTCAAATAGCAAGTCTGATACTTAAAATAAAAATAAAAACTTAACCAACAACCCAGGCAGCAGAGCCGACCATGAGAGTTCAATCCATAAAGCAAAATAAATCAACAACCCAGGCGGAAGAGCCGACCATAAGGGTTTAAACCACAAAACAAAAATAAAAAATAAATCAACAAAAGTAAAACCAATGCAGAAATTAAACTATATAATATGAAAAGTAGATTCAGCAGATGATCTTTGTGATCAAACAACAACTGTAAGACAACTATAGCACTTGGGTGATAAAATCCTAAGTAGGGCAACCTTATGTTACAGTTAGTGCTTGAAAGACCTAACTGAATTTACTTTCAAAGTAAAACAGAAAATCTATAGAAATTTTGAGGTTTTAGAAAGAACTTACCTTAGCTACCTTGCACGGATCTAATCTATCTCCTTCGTCTCTCTGGCAACGGCGCTAAAAACTTGATTGCTTGCCTCCAAGTGCAGAGGTTCGTAAGTAATATCCTATGAATATAGTGAATACAGGGTCAATCCCACAGGGAGATGATTTATAAGAATGAGAAAATCAAATGCAAAACTAACTAAGTAATAGAAACTAAACAAATGAAATGATTTTGAAGGTTTTGAATGTATGAAATTTAATTAATTTAAAAACAACACTCAAGCTTCAAAATTCCACACATAGGTTAATGTTTCATAAGTCATGATGACTTTAATAACACAACTAGGATCTGAGCACCATAGTCAGCCTAATCGAAAAATAAAATAGTTTAAATATTTTAATAAATGATATAAAAGATTAAAGAATCATGGATTAGCATCATTGATATATATTCCCAAGCGCCAGTGATTTTAAGCATTCAATATCCATGAGATAATGAATCAAAGAAATGTAGCAGGTTGAAAACATCTCCTATCTAGGAAATCTAACTAATCCAGGTTAAGCCTATCCATCAATGTGGATCTCATATGATGGAAACATATGAATCTCACATGAGGATAAAAAACGTAAGCCTAGATAATTGATAACATGCATACACCATTCATCTCATTATTAAATGAATCATCATAATTAATAAAAATATTAAACCAATGTTCTTCCCTTCTAGCTTGGGCTAGATGGAACTAGAAAAATAAAACTAAATTGAAAAATAAAAAAGCAAAACGAAAGAAATAAATGCAAACAGAAAAGATCTAAAAGAAAAAAAATTCGAAAGCTTTAATAAAATTGAAAACTCTCTATAAACCTTAAATCTTGCTCTTAAATGCTTTGAATGATGCTTAGGAATGCCCTGAGAAGCCCTATTTATAAGTAGAGAACTCTTTCCTTCAAACCGACTTGAAAAATTCGAAAACCGGCTCAAATTTTCTCACTCCGCGTAGGCTCCGCATAAATCCTTCAATGACATCGAGCAGCCTTCGATGTCATCTAAGACTGGCTTCGATGTCATCGAACTGGTTTCGATGTCATTGAAGACTACATCCAATTCATCCAGCAACCAAACTTGATTTTCTTATAATTCTTCAATGTCATCTAAACTCCTTTGATGTCATCGAAGACTGGCTTCGATGACAGCTTCGATGTCATCTAAGCTCAGATCTTGTAAATTTTCACACTAATTTCTACACTTCCTTCCTTTTCCACTTGATTTTCTTGACTCTTGGTGTCACACCCTAGACTCGGTGATCGGACTCACAAGGAACCCGATAGCCGGTTCCGCCCGCAACAGCCTCCATAGTACCCCCTTCTCGGTTCCTGGCTCAGTTTCCTATTCTAAGATCCCATAAGGAGGATTTTCATAGCATAAATCTAATCCGATAGAGCATACCCAAGATCATAACACAGTAATCTCAGAAAGTAACCATAGGAACGCATTACAAAATCCACTAAGAATTTAAACTTTACAGGTACATAAGGTTCAAAAGGAAATACATAAGGTAAGGAAGGAAGAGAAAAGTCTACAATGGGTCCTCAGCACGCTCCAATTCAATGATCCACCGCTACTGTGCCGACCTATGATCACCTGCACGCATCAATCGTACATAAGCTTATAGATAGCTTAAAGGGCAGTAAAGGTGTGTGACAATGGTGCTCAGAAGAAATAAAAGGATGTAAAGGGAACAATGAATGATACCAATACCACTAGTCATACCAAGGCCAAGCTATAAATGCAGTAAGTCGTACCAAGGCTATGCAATGTAATACATGAGTACTGGACGCCATACCAAGGCGATGCAACAAAAGGCTTATATAGCAGATGCAAATGCAATGCGAAGTAATGTCAGTCCTCATATCCAATCCACATATCAAGTACAGTTCCATCATAAGGAATCCATCGAGGTCAAATACACTGCTAGATGACTGCCATTATCAAGACCCGCACAGTCAAATGAGCGTAGGAGACCTCACTACCCACCTATGGACAACCAATCACTAGCAAGGCTCGACAGTAGCGGACCCATTCACGAGTTGGTCAAACTCAGCCTAGCCATTGCCCTCTCACTCAGGTGGGTAAGGCCAAACCCCATCCCAACTGACCTCGCAACAGTGAGATTCGTGGACTAACGGTATAAGGCGCTAGGGCGCTCATGATTTCCACTCGGTCTCAGCGTTGAGGCGTCTCCTTAGTACCGTGGAAGTTTAGGGGCTTTCACCCAGGGACATCCTATGCGCCCCAAATGCTCAAGAATCATTTTCGGTGTCCACACATGGCGCCCATCCATGATATATATGTTATAGGCTACGGCCCTGATGAAGCAAGGGCGAATATCCACATGCTATGCAATGTCAGATGCATGAATCACACAATCATCCATGCATCTATCTCAAGCATCCATCGTGCTCAAGAGGGTAAACTTCATCCCTCGAGGAGATACCAACATGTCCTACACAATGGTATAACCATGGCCAATCATACCTCAATCAAGCATGCATATGATGCGTATGGGAGTGGACCATGAAGATGAATAGGGGTGCCAATGAGGTGAAGATGAAGTCTCTACCTAACCATGAAGGGTCTAGGTACTTAACCAATTCCTCATAAGGAATACAACCTCTAGTGGAGGCCCATTTACCTAGGGTGGCCCACGATACTAGACATACAAGGCTACGGCCTAAATAATATAGAAACAGGCCTAACAAAGGACTAAGGTGGGCATTCAACCACCCTTAGATACTAATGGGCCTAAAGGGGTCCAAATGGGGACTTTCAACCACCATTTCCCCAAGGCATCTAAGCACAAACCATAAACTACAAGGCCCAAAGATCAACATCCATCCACATGTTCATAAGTTCCATAAATAGCATAAGATAGTGGGTCCAATCCATCCATAACAATATGGGCCCAAGAGAAAGGGAAATCAAGGCCTAATGGCCGTAAGATCCATGCATTTGGTTGGACTTAATGGGCAACCCACAACCACAACACATGGCCCAAAAATAGATCTAAGTTGGGTGAAATGGGCCCCATTGCATCAGCCCAATAATTAGCCCTTTAAGTGGGCATCCAAAAGACCAATACCACCCTTTTCCCGACCCATAAGTCCATCAAAATGGTGGAAGATCGGCCCAACATATGGCTGGCCAAGATGGGACGTTCCAGCCCAAATCGGGCCCACTAGAAAGTCCCAAAATCTGGTATGAGTTTGGGTCCCACAAATGGTCATAAATGGTGGCCCAAAATGTGCACCAATTGAGCCCAAAATATTCTAAAGAATAGGTGAGCAACAAGTACCCAAAACCCCTCAATGTAGTAGGCCCCCAATTTCAATAAAAATTCTACCATACAGTGTATATTTAAATGGCCATGGCTAGACTTTCAGTCCACCTAATTTCCTGGGCCTACTGAGGCCCAGAAACTTGTCAAAATGAGTGGGAATTTATTTCCAAAAGGGCTACCACTTCTTATAGGGGGCCCACCAGATGGAGGAGGGATTTGTCACCTAAAACCAAGTGGGCCTGCCGCTGGAATGCAGGCTCAGCAGTAGCCCCAAGCATGGGCGTCCCAAGGGTGGGACGGCCCAAGGCCATGGACGGCCTAGCCATACATTACATCTAGGTGAGCTCCACACGTCCAAGGTGGGCCCCACATGGGACGTCCATTCAGGGTGGAAGCAACCTCCACGTGGGCCACACCCAAAGGGGAGGACGGTGTGGATGAAAACATACACCAAGGTGGGCCTGGCTAGGGACGGTCAGCCATGCTGGACGTCCACCTGATGGACGTCCAGTATGGTTCGTTGGTCCAACTGGTTGGCCCCACCACCATGGCCTCTATGGCCCTCTGAAACATTATAAAGTGGGCCCCACAAACATGCACAAAAGCCCCAATGGGCTGGGCCGAATAGGTTCCACAATTACAAAGAAGACAGCAAGGTAGAAACAAAATTCTGCAACATACATGTTGTTGTCCTGATTTTGGGCCCTCTAATGGAGTGAGTCTAGGGCCTCCAAAATTCTTGAAATTGAGGATCAAGGTCCCTCATCATCTCTACAACAAGGTGGGACCCAGAAAGGTGGCCCACCATTAGAGAAAATATTTTTAAATTAAGGTTTTAGGGGACAACGTTGCTGAACTGTACAACAAAAATTTTTGGTAGTCCACAATGTTGGCCCACCCTTTTGGAGTCTCAAATGAGGTCGGTTGGAGCTGAAATTTGGCATGCTTATAGGTGGGATATACACCTTCAAGAATCATATATTACATGGTACCAATATCCCCAGTAAATGCCTAAAAATCAGGCCCCAAGATGGCTCAAAAATCTGTCCAGACAATTCTGGACAGCAACATATATTGGACGTTACAGGGCTTGACCTGGGATATGAGATAAATGGATTGATTCACTATGCTCTATCAGTTCGAGCTTTTAGAGCAAGTAGTTAGTTGTCCTACGTCAAAAGTGATATTAAAGCGGGAGGTCTCGTGCTCGAGACTCCTCACTAGGGGTGATGCAGGAGAATTTTCACACTGAGCTCAAGTGGGATGGCCTGTGTAAAGCAGGGGCACACTCAGGGTGGGCGACCCATGTGAGGCAAGACCCATGTGAAGTGGGGCCCACAAGGGGTTGGCCGAGGGCCTGACTTGGGCTATGATATAAACGGATTGATTCGCCATACTTTATCAGTTTGAGCTTTTAGAGCAAGTGTTTAGTTGTCATGTGTCAAAAGAAAGATCAAAATGAAATCCTCATAGCTAATATGATCGATCGGCATGAGGAGATTATGAAGCACAAGAAACATTGTTGTCATGAGATACGTGCCATCGTGCTTGGGTAAAAGTTGTTACATGACACATAGCAATATAGGAAAGGCGATACGTTCCATAATAGCCTAAAAAAGAAGTTAGACCGTTGTTTTAGCTTACGATGATGTTTCTCATGACACATTGTGGAAGGCAAGTGGATGCACACACATAAAACCAAACACAGAGAGGGAGCGGATTAGGTGTTACCCATGTATAAAGTTGTACACGAACCAAGTTAGCTCAGTTAGCTCACTCAACTCGACTCGAAAAAGATCGATTCAACTCGATTCGAAACTAAGTTTGAGCTGAGTCGAGCCAATTTTTTTAGCTTGAAAAAATTTCGAGCCGAGTTCGAGCTTGCTCGAGCTCGACTCGACTCGACTCGAATCAAACCCCAACTCAAATTGAACTCGGATCGAACCAGTTCGATGACTCGGTTATTTTGATATTGATGTTGCCCACCAAGTGTTTGATGAAATGACTCAACGAAGTGTCGGCTGGTGGTGAGGAAGGTATGGATATGAATCAAATACCCTTGTATCTTGATTTTGATGTTGCTTACTGAGTGTTTAATGAAATACCTATAAATTGTTGTTGTTGTTTTACATACCGTGAGAAATTGAAGGTGCACTCCATGTGTTTGAGAAAATGCCGCACAAGCTCAATCTTGGCTTGAACTCGGCTCGAACTGGCCCGAGTTGCTGACTGAACCAAGTCGAGCTGGCCAGTCAGGCTTGAGGACCGAGACGAGCCGATTTCGAGATGGGGTCAGCGTATCACCTTAGTGGGTGCTACTCTAACTGTGTGGGGCCCACCTTAATGAATATGTTGTATATCCATGCCATCCATCCATTTTCCCACTCATTTTAAGATGTGATCCTAAAAAATTAAGTAGATCTGAATCTCAAGTGGACCACATCACTAAAAATAGTGAAACATTTTGTGGGCTGCAAAATTTTTATATAAAGATGATCCTTGTATTTTCCCTACATCTAGGTCTAGCTAACCTTATCAATAGGTTGGATGGCGAATAAAAATTACGATAGTCCCTAGAAAGTTTTTAATGGTGGGAGTTCAATCACCACTGTTGCTCGTGGTGTGGTCCACTTAAGATTTGGATTTGCTTAATTTTTGGGACCACGTCCTAAAATGGGCTAAAAAATAGATGGACGATATAGATATACAACAAATCATCAAGGTGAGCCCCACAGTAAGGGTAACACACGCTAAGGTGTTGCCCGAGTAACACCTAATCCACTCCCAAGTTGAGAGCTCTAATATGCACAACTAGCTAAGGCGGTGATCAACAAAAATATATAGTGCGATGTGATTGGCCAAGTGCATCCACAAGTAAGATTATTATCGTAAATCATGGAAGATTATCTCAACATGAAGACATGATCAACTATGTTTACCTAACAACTGGCCAATTGAAAGAAAATCTCATAAGCTCATCTTGAGTTAGAATTGTAATCGACCACATTTGTTAACTAGCCAATCAATTAAGAGAAGATCCAGAAAGGTGATTCCAATATGTGTCTCCAGCATTTCACCTTATACATTTATAAATTTAGCAGAGAATGAAGAGGTTGGGGTCTCATTCTACTCTAATATACGCAACACTAATCTTTTTAATTCAACGCTACCTATCCTTTGTCCATCGTGGACACTTATCATCATCATCATCATTATTATTACTATTATTATTCAATCTAACTCCTCCACTACCAAGCCAACGTAATGCTGTAAAATCAACACGAATTGAGTATATTAGAAAAAGGTAGTTATGAACCCTATATTTACAACTACGTTGTTAAACCTAGGAAGATCCCTAGGCCTTGAACAGATGGCCAATGGGGCCCTCTTGCCATATGCTTGGAGATTCCACTCGACCATCTTACAACGAAGTTCAACCTACTTACGAATAGGTTGTCGTTTATCTACGGCTTTCATGCTATAAAGCTCAATCAAGCACTAAATAGGCAATCATTCCATGATAGCCTCCCCCCACAGAGTTAGGATCCAAGCAATGAATGGATAGTCGTTCCCACAATTATCTCTATCTCACCACAAAGTGAGAACCCGAACCGATAGTTATCACCCCACCCACCTTCCGACCAAAAAATAATGTGGTTGAGTGCCAAATGGTCGACCGTCTAAACAACGACTGACATCCCCACAAAGCTCAACTATGCAGGGGTAACGAATGGATTGTCATTACCTAACAACTATCTCACCATGAAACCAAGTTATACGACGAATATGTTGTCAAAGTTCTGCATGTCATCTATTGCCTTGCCATAAAACCTGGTCCTACGCGACAAAGAGACAATTGCCACAACAACTGTCCAACTACGAAGCCATCCGAGAGATGAACAAACCTCCACCTTTCCACGATCTACAATTGTCTCCCATAACAAAGCCCAACCTACAACTAACGGATTGTCGTTCCTAATGATTGTTTAGCTATGAAGCCAATTGAGCATGTGATCCAACCTTCATGCCTAATAATTTTCTTATCACGAACAAACACTCATTTCCAACAATTGTCTCATTACAATTTTACAAATATATTGTCGTTAGTTATCCTTTTTTTTTCTTTTCATTATTTTTTTTTCAACCAAGTGTATTTAAAACTCAATTACTTAATTGAGTGACTTTGGATTAGTTTCACAGGCTGTTTGGCATCTCTACTAATAAGAGCTTATCTGTTTAATAAAAAATAAGATCTTATTTTGAAAATAGACTACAAAGCTCTAATTTTATCACTTAATGTTTTAGATACTAGCAAAAAAATACTTTAAAAATAAGAGATGGAAATGTCACTTTTTAAGAGCTTATTTGCCTTAAGTGGTAGATATTTTTGGCTAATTTTTTAACAAATTCGTCCTTAAACTTTTTTGGTAATTTCCATCTTGCCCTCTTCTCTTCTCTTTACAATCTCTAAGGTGAGCCTACATGATGAACGACCCATATTGAAGGTGGTGCCCACATGATCAATGATCCATAGTGAAGGTGGGACCCACATGATGAATGATCCACATCATGGTGGGACCACATAATGCACAATCACATCAAAGGTGGGCCTCACATGATGGATGGTCCATATCAAAGTATGGCCCCACATGATGAACAATCCATATCAAGTGGGCCCTACCTAATGGACGATCCACATAAAGGTGGAACCTAAATGATGGATGATGGACATTGAAGGTGGGACCACATGATGAATGACCCATATTGAAGGTTGAGCCCCACGTGATGGACGGTCCACAGCAAAGGTGGGACCCACATAATGGCTGGTGGACATTAAAAGTTGGTCCCACATGATGTATGGCCCACATTAAAATGTGGCCCCCCATGATGGACTACCCACAACATGATGGACGGTTCACAACAAAGCTAGGACCCACATGATGGATGGTAGACATTAAAGGTAGGCTTGCATGATAAACGATTCATATTGGAGGTGGGGCCCCACATGATGGATGGTCCACATCAAAGGTGGGACACACATGATGGATAACAAACATTTATGGTGGGTCCACATGATGGATGGTTGATATCAGAGGTGGGCCCACATGATGAACGACCCATATTGAAGGTGGGTCTCCACATAATGAATGGTCTACGTTAAGGTGGGCCCACATAATGGGCAAAGTGGGCTTCACATGATGGATGACCCACATCAAAGTGTAGCCCCTTATAATGGACAATGCACATCAAGTGGGGCCTACCTAATGGACGGTCCAGATACAAGGTCTCGCATAATGGAAAACTGACATAAGGAAGAGTGTGAAACAATAAGAGAAAGATCATTGTCTTCCTCAAGTGATTAAAACCTTAAATGCACGAAGAGAGTTTTTGAGTCCACAAATAAAATAAGAGAGAATTCAAATATTTTATTAAATAATGTGTGAATGATTTATCGATCACACTACCAATAAAGAAAACTCAAACCCTAATTCAAAATTATCCAAAATAGCAAAACTCTTCTAAAGCTTTTTTCTCTAATTTGTTTAGAAGTTACCCGAAATAACAATACTCTTTTAAAGCCTAATTTGATAAAAATAGAAATGTCCAAATAACCCTTATCGGAGCATTCCTAGCATTATTACAAGTAATTAATTATTAGAAAAAAAAACACAAAAATCCTAAAACTTTAAAAATAAGGAAATACAACAAAAATATAAATTACTAAAAACAACAAAATTTCCTAAAATCACAATTTTGAACCGGAAGCATGCATTTTCCTACGAAATGGAGGTGCACGACCGGATATGTAGGTTGGTTGACCATGGAACCATCATTATATAAATATTGATAGGTTATGCATTTGTGATGATGTTTGGCTCAAAAGTTACGGTTCTTTTATGGTTTAAATGAAAATTATTTCATATTTGAAATGAATTTCTTCATACCAGACATACTTGGGATGTAGTTATGTCATGCCCTACGCAAGACTGTGTTCGATTCTAATGGATTACTTTCACATTTGTTTAGACTACTTTTGGTCTAGTCATACTAGGAATGCATCTTTAGCACGTCCTACATCATTCCCTCCACTTGGAAAGAACTTGTCCTAGAGTTATTAAAGGTCTATTACATTGAAAGTCCATTAGATCTTAATGTTCGTAGGAAGATCAACAATAAAGGCATTATCATTGATTTTCCTGAGTATCAGAACATGACATATCTTCTTATTCCTTAACTTGTTATATATTCCTTAAAAATAATAATAAATAAATAAATAAAAATGTAAAGAGGGAGATCGTAGAGAAGGCGGTCGACGGAGAGGGGAAGGAAGCTGCTCTCACCCACAATGGCTCGCCGAGAAGGAGCGTCTCACAAGGAGTTCCGAGCTTGATTAATAACAACTCAGACCGGCCAAAAAACCCCTATCCCAAGGATCTAGGTTTCAGCTTGTTCGTGGAAAATGTTCCCTTGATTGTGCTGCAGCAGAACTTCAGGTGATTTTCTAGAAATATAGTAGGGTGCTTAATGTTTACATCCCAACCTTACCAGGCTTGCAGAAACCAAGAGCTACGCTTTCGTCAGGTTCTGATACGAACAGGATGCAAAGGCGGCAATGAACATTCTCAACGACCGACGAATCGACAGTAGAGTTGTCACAGTAAGATGGGCAAAATCCAAGTTATCCTAGCCAACCAGGAAACCCATGAAAATCCGAGAGAGGCCGACTCTTAGCACACGTCCTCTCTTTACCTATGCAGCTGCACTGTCGAATGAAGCTTCTCAACACCCGAATAGAACAAAGCAAGGGGCCGAATGCATGACAATAATAGATCCAGAAGTAGTCGCAACAAGGCTGCGGGACCTATAACTGGGACTAGTTGGCATGGCAGAGGAGACGAAAACCTCCATTCTGAAACTGATTGACGCCATAAGGACCTCCAGATTCGCAGCTCCCTCAATTGATATAGTTAGAATCTCCCCTGTCAAATTCCTGATGACATTAAAATCAAAGGCGGAACTAATAGATTTCTTAGACGATTCGGACCTTCACAGACAGATGGGATTAGTCTCGGTGATCAAGTGGTCTGTAGGGGAGGTGATGGGAGGCGAAGGAAGATGGATCAGATTGTTTGGAATACCTGCACACGCCTGGATGGAATCGTTATCCTGGATCTCACAAATTTCTATGGCAATGTCATCCAGATTAACTCTATAAGCAGCTACGGCATCTTCCAGGTTCATGCCCGCATCAAAGTGATATTGCGCCCAAGGATGGATTTGCAAAAGGCCTTGAAGCTACAAGTTTTGGACAGGGTCTATCCTATTCATGTTGTATTGGAAGTGGCAGAAAATACGAGTGTGCAGGAAGTAGTGACCACTAAGCCTAGGCCAATTTCAATTCAGGAGGGAACTAGGGAGTGGGTAGAAAGGAAATTTGGAAATCAGAAGGACGGAGGGGACAAAGTAGATACAGAGCTACAACAGGAAACTGACGCCCAACACTGCCCAACAGATGTTCGAATAAATGTCGAGGAGGACCAGGTATGCCTTCGACCGTCTGTTTACAAAAATGAAGCAGAGGAAATATAACGAAGGCCACCAGACAAGTATATGGAGTCTGAATTAGTCAAGATTCATGATGTAAACAAGGTCCATGAACCAAGAACAAGTCCTTTCTTGCAGAGTCCATAACAGCGCCAACTACGACAGAGTCAAAATCAGCAGACTCGCAACATCCCAGTGAATCTCTTCTCAGTGGACACGGAGTGTTATCCTCATGTAGGACCCATACACAAAATAGATGTTGAAGACAAGGGCCCAGAAAAGGAAGTGTTAAACAGGCATAATTTCCGTTCCAAATCAGTGGGTAACATCTTGTCCAATAAGGTTTTGGACAGTGATTGCCAGACTACTCAGCCATGGGAAATTGCAGGTATCCTTAAGCCGCTCCTTGATTTTCCTTCACTAAAATCTAGGCTTTACTCAATCACGCGACCTACCTCTTCTCGGCAGCAGAATTTCCAGCGTTAGCAAGCTTCTCGAGTTCCTAGAACAGAACTAGAAGTCAATTTATCTCCTTTCTTCGTGTCCATCAACAGCCCGTCAAACGAGCTAAGTGGATCCGGAAAGGAATTCATAGCTACTCCAGCAATTTAGAAGGAGTAGCCAGCGGTTAGTCGCTGTCTGAATCCAAATGAAGAGAGAATGATATTGCAGCCGATGCAAGAACTCAAGGAAAGTAATGCAGGTCACACACAAACAGGGGGAACAAGTTCCAGGGTGGTTTCCTCCAGCCCACATAGTGAGAAGACAGCCAAGAAGGTGCTTAGAAGGCCCAGAATCCATTACTCTAGGGGAGACTGGGAATCCTGATTGCGAATACTAAAGAGAAGGTCCGTTAATTCAGGATGTATAACGAATGGATAAGACCCTGGTGTGGAATGTCTGTGGCACAAGAAACCAGCAAACAATTAGGATGTACAGAAGGATAATAAGAGAGCATAACCCATGGATAGTGGCCATCCCTGAGCCGATGCTCAGGGATGAGAAGCGAGTGGGGGTTGGCCTATCTCTGGGCTACCACGACTCCTGTTCCAATAGCGACGTAGGTGGCAAGATTTGGGTCTTCTTCAGAGACCACATCGCATATTCAGTTGTGAAAGCATCTAACCAGTTTATAACTGTCTCGATTCCTAGGCAGAACCATCAGCCGGTCATTCATCTCACCATAGTCTATGCTAGCTGTGCCAGGAATGTTAGAAGGGAGTTATGGGACGATTTATCCATGACTTCCTACTCAATGCAGGGCCCATGGGCGGTTTGTGGCGACTTTAATGCAGTAGTAAATGCATCCGAAAGAAGAAGTCATAGGGATCTGGACAGGGCGAGTGCAGCAAAGTTCTCGGCTGCGATAAATTTTGCTGGCCTTTTGGACCCAGGCTACAAGGGCAGCCGATTCACGTGGAGCAACAATCAGGTTGGGACGACAAGAGTTTGGGTGCGTTTGGATAGAGTTCTGTTAAACACCAATTGGACCACCTGTTTCCCCCTTTTCCAGGTTCACCATTTACCTAGGATCTCCTTGGATTATGCCCCTCTTCTTCTTCTAAGTCTGTAACAGGTGTATAGCGGTCCGAAACCATTCAAGTTCCAACGAATGTGGATCCAAGATGACTCCTTCAAGCCACCGATCAGATCCGCGTGGGCCCAGGTCGACTCTAACCATCCCATTTTGAATGTGTTAGTTAAACTAAAATCGGTTAAACAGGCGTTGAAAGCCTAGAACAAAGATTGTTTTGGGAACATTTTTACTTAGGTGAAGCTAGCAGAGCAAGCACTGGAAGACGCTGAACTGGACATTCAACGTGTTGTTGCAGGGAATGTGTCCAAGACGAAGATTTTTACTCAGAAAAGGTTCGCCGAGGCAGCTGAAAATCTGCGCAAAATGGAGTTATGTCAGGAAATTTTTTGGAAGCAGAAATCCAGGGTCAGGTGGCTGAAAGAGGGTGATAGAAACACTAGATTTTTTTCATGCAGCGGCGTCGGCGAGACACAGAAAAGCGGGCATTCATAGCATTGTTCTAGATTCAGATCAGGCTGTGGTGGACCAGGCGCAGATCAGGGAGGCAGCGACCCAGCATTTCACCCAGCGTTTCACGGCAGGGGCATGCACCAGCCCTTCTAACATCCTGGATGCTATTCTTGATCTGGTTACTCAGGAGGCTAATGAGATGCTTTTAGCCCCTCTTCGTTGTTGGAAATCCAGGCGGCGGGTCAGGCCATTCCTGCTGATGGGGCACCCGGGCCTGACGGGTTTTCAGGAGCATTTTTCTCGTCCTGCTAGGACATAGTGTAGTCGGACCTGCTCAAGGCAGCTATCTTTCTATTACAAGGCGGGAATCTCCCTAGAGCAGTTACCGCTTCCCTCATTTGTCTCATTTCGAAGTCAGCTTCCTCGTCTAGGTTCTCAGATTTCTACCTGATCAATCTATGTAATTGTTTCTATAAGATCTTGGCGAGTGTAATTATGGCGAGGCTAAGTTAGATTCTTCCTTCAATAATTTCGCCAGAACAGGGGGCTTTCATTTAAGGTAAATCGATCTCGGAAAGCATAGCGCTAGCGCAGGAGATATTCAGAGACATAAACAGAAAAGTCCGTGGCGGGAACATTGTCCTCAAACTTGATATGGAGAAGGCCTATGATAGGGTGGAGTGGGCTTTCCTTAAGCAAGTTCTAGTTCAATTGGGGTTCAGCTCCAGGTGGATTCAGATGGTTAAAGGTTGCTGGGCCAATGTATGGTTTTTAGTTTTAGTTAATGGCATGCCGGCGGGTTTCTTTAAGTCCTCAAGGGGCCTTAGGCAGGGAGATTCGCTTTTTCCTAGCTTGTTCATAATTGTTGCTGAAGTCCTAAGTAGGGGCCTTAAGAGATTGGTGGAGCAGGGCCTTTGCCAGCCTTTCAAACTAGCTCGTGGGTGTCAGCAGGTCTCGCATCTCTTGTATGAAAATGACACGGTCCTATTTTTAAATGGAGGTAAGGCGTCCCTTCGGAGGGTGAAAGCTTTCCTTGACGACTACCAAGCAGCCTCGGGCCAAGCTATAAACCTCCGTAAGAGCTCCTTTTTCTCCTCTAGCAAGCTTCCGGTGTCCAGAGTTAGAGCAATTCAGAGTTTATTGGGTGTTTCCAAGTTGACAGCGCATCTTGTGTACCTTGGTGTTCTGTTGGCTGTATGAAGAGTGAAAGCTAGCAGTTTTTAACCTCTTATAGATAAGATTGAAGGTCGAATTCGCGGGTGGCAAGCGAGATGCCTCTCGTAGGTGGGTAGATTGGTTTTGGTGAAACATGTCCTCGGAAGTGTCCCTATCCACACTCTAGCAGCCACCCACCTCCCAGCCCAAGTTCTATCATCGCTGGAAAAGTGTTTTGCTGACATCTTTTAGGGATGGGTTGATGGAAAGAAGAAGATGCATTGGCGTAGCAGAAAGGTACTGGCCCGAACTAGGCTGGAAGGCGGGTTAGGTATTCGGAAGTTATCGGAGTCTTTGAAGGCCTTCCAAATTAAGTTCGTTTCAGTGATGGTGTGAGCCTGTGCGGATCCTTCATGGCCTCCAAATACGCCTTTGACTTGGTTAAGACCCCGTGCCACGGTTATCCCCTGCCCCATCTCCATTGTGGAAGAAAGTTCGAGTTATGTTCCCGTTCTTAGAGGCCGCAGTGCAGTGGAAACTGGGTTCTGGTAGTTGCAACCTATGGAGCGTCAACTGGACAGGCCTTGGCCCCCTCCAAAGCTTGGCAACAGCTCCAATTCCTACAAGTCTTTGGTCTTTACAGGTGCAACATTTCCTAGGCGCGAGCGGCCCTCTCCCGCCTTCAGCGGTGTTTCAGTTTCTTCCCCAGGACGTCATAGAGTATATCTTCTGACAGGGTTTTTGTCTTTCAGATGGCCCGGAGGTTCCTTTTTGGCCTTTCACCCCGATGGGGCTTTTCTCAGTTAGCTTAGCGTGGTCGGCAAGCAGAGAATCCAGCGAGGGTAAAGGCTAGGCAAACTGGGTGTGGCATGTGAAAATCCTCCAAGGATCTCGGCTTTCCTTTGAAAAGTACTTCATAGGGCAATTTCGGTTGATGCTACAGTCCAGAATCAGGGCATTCAGCTCGCATCAAGGTGTGAATGTTGCAAGCTTAGCGTTGAGTCTATCCAACACTTGCTGCTGGACAATAAGTTGGCGAGGCAGGCGTGGCAATGCTTGGGAGAACATTTCGGGATCAGCGTGCTTCCATCTATCTCAATAGAAGTTAGGCTACTTCAGTCCCATTCAAGTAACACCAAAACAACTCTGGTTGGCAAGCTCGCCCCGGGATTTCTGTTGTGGGAGCTTTGGAAATCGAGAAATGCAGCCCGTTTTGAAGGGAAGGCCACATCTATGGTTGCACTCTTAGTGCGTATCCGATGGTGGATGTCAATTATCAACGACACCCCTGGCAGCGGTCAATTTCATGGGGTTCTGAATGGTGTTTCACGACAACAGAGGACCGTCGATGGTGAGGTTACCAATAGTGTGGGCAGTTCTTCGGGCATAGCAGCCAGAGCCAGTCCTTCTAGGAACGCAGAGGTGGTGGAGTGGATCAAACCGAGCAGCAATTGGGTGAAGGTGAACGTAAATGGGTCCTCCAGAATGAACCCGGGGTCAGCGGGGTGGCGACGGAGTATGCAGAGGAGACTAGGGCCAATTTATTTTTGCCTTCTCATAGGTTATGGTATAGGATCCAACTCCTATGCGGAGCTCCGTGCGGTGCATGACGGGTTGGTTATCTGTCTTTCAAGGGGCTTCAATCAGGTAATTATCGAATCTGACTCGATGCAGGTTGTGAATGTGTTGAATGGGCGATGTCAACCAGGTTAGAAATGGAGCTACTGGTTAAGCCAGATCAATAGTCTAAAGTGTAAAGGTCGAATTGACTTTGCTCACGTCTTTAGGGAAGGGAACGCCCAAGCAGACGCCTTGGCTCATCTGGGTAGCGAGTCTCATATTTCCATCTCCTTTGACCATTTTGCTGATCTCCCGCCCCAGATCCGTGGTCTCCTTTTTCTAGATAAGGTGGGGCTGGGGGCGATCAGAGAGCTTTAGAGAGGTTTGTGAGGTTCGCACGCAGTTAGTGTGGAGGTTTTGTCTGGCCTGGCATTTTTAGTTGTTTAATGATATGATAGGCTTCCCTTGGTACTTTTTCTCCTGGGGAATCTCGAATCAAAGTTTTGTAATTATTTCCTTATATCAATGAAGTGCCTTCTTTTTGAAAAAAAAAAGCTTGTTTATATTCCAGTGGAAAATATTTCCTTGCGCAGGTGAACAAGCGCGTTATTACCCACTTCAAGTACCTTTTAACACCAATGTTTATCTGCTACTTCCTTATACTTGGCATTAGACACTTGTGACTTCTTAGGCATCAACAGGGCTAGCATAACACACAAACTCATGCTCTCCCTCACTAGACCCTTACGAATCAATTCCTCTACTTGCCCTTGCAAGATCTCGCATTCTTTCGAACTTATCTGATAATATGGACAATTAGGTAAACTTGCCCCTGTAATAAGATCAATATGGTGTTGGATAATACGCATGGGGGGTAACTCGTTGGGAAGTTCATTAGGCATAATCTCCTTGAACTCTTGTAACAATGGTTTTTAGTTCATTGGAATGTTCATGTGTTCTACTTCTTTTCCCTTTACAAATAATGCATTGATCTTCCCTATCTCATTAGATTCTTTGACGAAATTTCATGTAATTACGAAAGACCACTCCACTTTAAAATTCTTGGGTTGGTTTTTTATTTCCATAAGGGTAATGTGGGATCCCGGTCTTTTGTAACATCGCTCGTATGCACACGTGTCCCAACTCGCACCATTGATAGACCATACACTGCACCCTAGTGCACCTAGAAAACTCACCCAAGTGATTTGTTCGGGATGAACTTGAGACCTCTATCATGTAGACCGCATCGTCGTTGTGATCGCAATGGTGAAAACCGCGCATCAATCCGATGCTCCGTTAGTGAGATATGACTCATCGAATGTAAGGCCCAAATTATGTATCCAATAACACAAGCAACATTTATTATGCTAGGTCCATTGGACTTAATCCCATGTGGACCTAAAGCCCACTTTTAGAACATGAAAATTACCAATAAATAGGACAATTGCTATATGACAAAATAAGAAGCTAGTACATATAAGACAAGCACTATAAGACAAAATTGGATTGTATCCCAAAACTCATCAGTAGCTCTCTCCCCATGCCTTAGAAACTAATCATGGCTCATGTCCACCTCATCCTATACATGCATCCAATGCATGTCTTGATTTGTGCTACATCACTTCAAACAACCAATTGCAACACTTCACTTCATCATCCACCATGCATCACCTACAACCCATAACCCTTATCCATCCATTAGCCATTGCATGTCTAGATTTCTTCCACCTTGGCCAATGCATGTTTAGCACTATCCACCTCATCCATCCACTACCCATACCATACATCACATTCCACCTCACTTTTAGTACCAATAAGATCTCATAAACTTGTCACATCATCTTCCCACCTCAACCCCCAATTCCCTATATAAGAGTAGGAGCTCTCTTGCACTTATTCTTTTCCTATACTTAGAAATTTCTAAGATTTTTAAGAGAGAGTGAGAGAGATTGGGGCCAAGGTGTGGCCCACCATTGACCAAAAAGGGAGTGGACCATACATCATCATCCAACCATCCATCTATTGAGGTGAGTCTACACACCTCCTCCCATCCTCCTCATCCTCCTCTTTCTTCCTTCTTTTTATTTTCTTGATATGTGTGAGCCCCACTGGTGTGGAATTCTTGTGTGCATGTATTTATAACTATGGTGGTTAGCAAAGTGACCCATGTCAATATGGTCCACCATAATGAACATCATATCTATACCCTTCACATGTAATCTTTTTTTTTTTGTATCTGGAGAACAAATTCTAAAAATCATATAAAATCGACCATGCTAAGATTAGAGTTGAAACTTGGAAATAATATGAACCACAATATGAACTAACTCTGAACCAAATTTCGTAACCATCCAACGGTCCAATCATCCGTAACATCAAGTTTACTTGGCTGCTGTCTAGCAGCACATGAAGGATTCCGATTTGCTTAAAACGGACCCATATTTAACTCTTTTAATGAATGTATTAAAAATATACATTCTATTATATTCGTAGAAAATAGAACCATCTTTCCAACGGTATGTAATAAGCCTCAATCGGAGTTTAGACGGCAGAGATCTTGGCCTTATACGAAAGATGTATTTAGGGGCTTGTTATGACCATTCTTATATGGTCGATATCCGTGATTCCAACAGTCAAATACATTTGATATTTATTCTTAACTTACTTGAGATAGTAAATAATCATATGTATGGCCCCTATGATCAGATTCTTTCATGATAAAATTTAGAAAATTCCAAACCGACAGATACTTTTATAAGGATAAATCTTAAATTGTTTTGTTTGGTCCAGATGGATCCAAGGCTCTGTATGGTTGGAAACCTATATACCGCTTAAATGATGTATTACTAAACCATTCATTGGATTGGATTTTCCAACAGAGAATCTGATCATAGAGATTTGATCAATATATTTCATGTGCTACTAGATGTGTATGTTGGATATATGTTGTACATAACATTCATCCTCTTATTGATTCACTTGCATGTGGGATCACTTGTGATTTATGCATTTTATTAGTTCATCCAAATCTGGAAACCCATGCATATTTTTGTGTCTCTTATGTAAGACCCGTATCCTAGTTAGTACTGTTCCGAAGGCTTCCGCGATTCTTCCGATCGAATTCCGGCAATCCACAACCTCAAGCCAACGTTGCGCACCATCCTAAGACGAGACTTGCATGCCAAAGTCGGCTCGACCTAAAACCTATACCTTAGCAACCGCGCCATTGCCGCGGTTCCAAAGCCGTGACTCGCGCACCGATCCGATACCTAGGTTAGAAGATGTGGGCCCACGTTCAATTCGAAGAAAACGCCGCGCGTTGCGAACTTCGAGAGAATCTCTACGATATGTCCCATCAATCAATCAAGCAATCAATGTCAAGTACAAGCCAAGTCACACCTACCTAAGTACAACAACCCATGCCTTTCTCTTACACAAGCAAGCCCAAAGTCAACCCTCACATCACTTCACCTCTCTCCACCCATCCCTTCTTACAACACATCACTCCACCCATCATACATCATCACATCACCTCATTTTCACTCTCATTTCTCAAACCTCTCCAAAGCAACAAGCTTCACACGTCCAAGCTTCTCCCTCCCAAATGCCAAGTGTGGCCCACTTTCCCTACTCTCTCATCTCCCATCTCAATCGTTGATCCATCATCTACTAGCGTTAAAAGTCAAACAAAGGAGCTCAGGAGGTTAAGGGAACAAGAAGAAGGAAGATAGGTGGGTGTCCACCATTGAAATCTTATTTTTAGGGCCCACTTGTTGGTGGGACCCATTTTGATGTATGTGTTGTATCAATGGAGGGCCCATAGTGGCGGGGTCCCTCCTCCCTATCTCCCTATCACCGTATCTCTCTCTCTCTCTCTCTCTCTCTCTCTCTCTCCTCTCCCTAGAATGAAGTGGGCCCCACCAAATCATGTTAAATCCACTCCATTCATCAATGGTGTGGCCCACCACATTTTTAGGCGAAATCCATCGTCCATTTTTGGGATGGTGGGAAGTCCCACTTGCAATATAATATATTATATTTATTTTATATTAATATTATATTATTATATATATACATGGTGGTGGGCCACGTACATGTGGGACCCACCATTCTGCATGTGTTGTATCAACACTGTCCAGCGTCCAGGGACGCTAGACGTGCAGCCGTGGGCATGGTGTGGCTAACAGTAAAGTGTGAACTGATGATGGGGTGTACTAAGCTTGGGGTGGGCCGCACATGTAGGCTCCACCTTGATGTATGTACTTAATCCAAGCCATCCATCCTCTTCCTCAGATCATTCTAGGAGTTGAGCCGAAAAATGAGGTTGATCTGGTTTCCTGGTGGGCCATGGTATAGAAAACAGTGTTCCTACCATTGATATACTCCCAGATGTTCCTGTACATTAAAAAACCATCTAATATTGGACTCGATAGGTTGGTATCGAGCCACAGAGACCAATGGCCGGAGTGGATCTTGCTGATGCGGGTCCAACCTATGAAAAACCGGAAGAAAACAGTTTTAGGAAGAAAAAAAATTCAAACATGGCAGCAGCGCCTGCTGCTGCCACTAGCATGAGGATGCCACAATGTCCTTGGACGCTGGCGGGCAGGGACCACGGGTCCCAATTGTGGGCCCCACCATGACGTGTGTGGAGTATCCATGCCGTGCATTGGTGGGCCCCTTAGTGCAGCGGGTCCCCCTCCCAAAATCAGCCACATACATGGCTCAGGTGGCCCACATCATAGGAATCAGGGGTGATTGAACGGCTGCCATTGAGGCCCCTTTTTGGACATTGCAAAAGTCTTGGATCAATATGAAATTTGTTTTTCCTATCCATTCAGGTCCCATTGACCTTATCAACCGTTTGGATGGAATGTAAACATCACGGTGGGCTCCCTGACCGTGGGCCCAAGTCATGCGTGACCATATGAACAGGTTGGATGAAATAAACATTACCGTGGGCCCCCTGGCCTACGTGTCCTTGTAAATAGGTTGCATGACAAATAAACATTACGGTGGCCCCAGGGCACGCCCAGGTCACGTGTGACCTTATAAACAGGTTGCATGGCAAATAAACATTACGGTGGTCTCCCCCCCTGACCGTGTGACCTCATGAACCGGTTGGATGGAAATATACATCACGGTGGGCCCTGGCCCACGTGACCTTATGAACAGATTGGATGCGAATAAACATTACTGTGGGCCCCAAGTCTGAGTGACCTTATTAATGGGTTGGATGGAAAATAAACATTATGGTAGGCCCCACATGGGACCCACTGATGTATGTAGTGTAATCCAGACCTTCCATTAGTATGGGCCCCACCACAGGGTATGTACTTCATCTATGCCATCCATTCTTTCCATGGGATCCACCATAATGCATGTGTTGCATCCAAACCGTCCAACCATTTTGAGGATCATTTTAAGGCCCATTGTTGAGGCCTATCTTGATGTATTGGTGGCCCGTTGTTGAGGCCCACCTTAATGTGTTTGTGTCCCGATATTGAGGCCCACTTTGATATATATGAGGCCCATGTGACTAGGCCTAACTTGATGTATTTGTGGCCTGCCTATTGAGGCCCACTTTGATATATACGAGACCCATGTACATGAGGCCATTTGATGTATTGGAAGACCATGGGTCGAGGCCCAATGGGATGTACATGAGGCCCTTTGTAACGTGATTCCACCATGGTTTATGTGTTGACTCGTATGGTGGGCTATGCCTTGGGAGCAATGATGGTTTGATGTCCACATTGTATGGATGATGTTGGTTAAATGGTCCACATTGTCACTCTCCCTAAGGCCCACTGATAGGCCCATACTTGTACTGGATAGGCCGTCTAGGCCCATCTTCGCTTTGCTCAGAGCCATCACTCTATAGCATGTTTAGTATAGACACATGATCACACGCATCATATGTATGCTTGGTATGAGGAGTGACTGATCATAGCATATGCCTTGGGCAGATTGTTTATGGGCTCCCCGATAGACGAAGTTGCCCTACATGAGCACGCGGTACGCAGAGGATTGTTGCATGTTTGGTAGGGTGATTCATACACTTGCATTTGTGTTATCATGATTATTGTATGCCCTAGCGACATCAGGGCCATAGCCTCCATAGACACACCATGAGTGGCTGGATTGGATACCAGAAATGTTAAATGTTTGGTTCTAGCATACGGACGTCATAGATGTCCCTGGGTGAAAATCTCTAAACCCGATGGTACCAGAGGATGACTCCAATGTCGAGACCGAGTGGATATATGAGCACATGAGGGCCGAATACCAGGATGCCGTGTCTCCCACTGTGTCGTGGTCTGTTGGAAAGGGGTGTGGCCTTACTCGCTTGAGGGTAGGGGGCAATACTAGGCTGAGTTTGACCAGCTCGTGAATGGATCCGCTATCGACGTGCCGAATAGGTATTGGCAGACTATTGGTCAGGCGGATAGTGAGGTTTCTTACGCTCACTCGGATTGTGCGGCTAGGAGAGCGGCAGTGCCATTTGGAGTGTATTAGACCCCGGTGATTACCTTAATGAGAACTGTACTGATATATGATGAGGATTGGTATGCTTGAGTTGCATCTCGCATCGCATGGTCTTGACATGGCCGATAGCATTCATATCTTGCATCACATAGCCTTGGTACAGCTGATTGCATTCATGTACTCATCAGCATATTTCCGCATTACTCTGACCTTGCATTCTGAGCACGCTCATATTGCGCACACACTTACACCACCCTCTAAGTTTTCCATAAGCTTATGCACGATTGATGCGTGCAGGTGACGCCAGGACGCAGTCGTAGACTCGCCGCAGTTGGGGTATGCAGCCGAGCTTTTGGAGTTTTGTTACTTTAATATATTGTATTTCCCCTTTCATATGCCTTATACTTAAAGTTTTTTATCATAGTGGATTTTGTGATGGTGTTCTTGTGGTTATTGTTCGTGGGTTATGCTTGGTTATGCTCATTACGAATCAGATTGATTATTATAAATCCTCCTTGTAGCATCCTAGGATCGGAACCTGGTATATGGGTGCCGGGAGCCGAGAATGGGGTACTACGGAGGCTGTCGGCGCCGGATTCGGTGATCGAAAATTTTGTGAGCCCGGTTTTCGAGTTCGGTGCGTAACAGAAGTTGGTATCATAGCATAACTTGGGAATAACCGAGAACAACATCACATGTTTGCTATGAGTTTAGGACGATTAGGTTCCGAGTGCGAAACCTTCCGATTGAGTTTCCTAACGTGCGATTCTCAAGATTGATTGACGCCTTATCTTTTCCATAGGACATACCGCCCAGGAGAGTGACCCGTTCGACTCCCGCTCCACCATCTGCGGCTCCATCTTTACCACTCGCACCTCCCGTTCCACCGCAAGAGATCCCTGCTCCCCTGCCAGAAGATGACGTTCCTTCACCTGAGGTCGGTGCGGCTCTGACCGTGCTTGTGAGTGTCTCGCAGTTACAGCAGATGTTGCAGGCCGTGACTGTTGCGCTTCAGGGGTAGGGCAAGCGCCCAGTTGTTTCTCTAGCTCAGGCAGAGCAGGAGCGTGCGAGTGCCCTTCTTCGTGAGTTCAGACGGCTCGATCCTCCGCGATTCCAGGGCGAGCCAGATCCGACAGCAGCTGAGAGATGGCGCTCCGATGTAGAGAAGATTTTTGATACTATGTCATGCACGACCGAGCAGCGAGTCTGGTTGGCTGTATTCCTTTTCTAGGCCGAGGCCGAGCATTGGTGGACCTCCGTTACCCGTGTCGCAGGACCTGATCATGTCTGGACATGAGAGGACTTTATCGACCGATTCGAGGAGTAGTACTTCCCTGACCACATTCGTCGTCAGAGAGCGTTAGAGTTCTAGACCCTGGTGCAGGGGGACATGACCGTGGCGAAGTACGCGGCCCGTTTCATGGTGCTATCGAGGTTTGTGCCATATATGGTTGATGATGAGGGGCAGAAAGCCCATCGTTTCGAGAACGGCTTACGTTACGGTCTTCGAGGCCGTGTTATTAGGCATGAGCTCTCGACCTTTCAGGCAGTAGTGCAGAGGGCTCAGATTTATGAGACCGAGTGGGCCAGCACACAGGCCGACCGAGATCAGAGAAGGGGTCAGAAGAGGCAGGCCCCCTCCAGTAGTTCCCAGCAGCATCGACGGACACAGAGGTACAGGAGCCACCCACCTGCTAGAGCACCAGCAGCCCCAGCAGCACCTTCAGCGCCACCCTAACAGCCGTTTACGGGGGCTTGTTTTGGATGTGGTGGGACAGGACACCGCCTATCTGAGTGTCATCGCCCTCATCTGCAGCAGTAGAGAGGGCCACAGCAGCCTCCAGCGCAGCAGCGACCTCATCAGCAGCCTCCAGCACAGCCGCGACCTCATCAGCAGCCTCAAGCATAGCAGCGACCCCATCAGCAGTGACTGCAGCCACCTCAGCAGTCGAGGCCCCAGCAGCAGCAGAGACAGCAGTACAGGCCGCCGCAGAGGCAGCAGCAGCACCAGGGACCTCAGAGGGGACAGGCACCTCCTCAGCCAACTCAGGCTAGATTCTATGCGGCTCAGTAGGACCCGCAGACTTCCGGAGGAGTTGTTGAGGGTATACTTCTAGTCTCTTCATGCATCGCCCGAGTATTATTTGATTCCGGTGCTTTGCACTCATTCATGTCTGAGAATTTTTGTCGATTGACTGGATTACTGACCGAGTCTGCTAGAGAGGGATGACCGTATCGACGCCCTTGGGGAAGACCACAGTATTGGGCCATTTCTGTTCGTCTTGCCCCGTTCTGGTCGGTGATATCTTTTTACCCACTGACTTGTTTGTACTGCCAATGACAGACTTCGACGTTATCTTAGGCATGGATTGGCTGGCCGAGTACCACGCCATTTTGGACTGTTCCGCGAGGACAGTCACGTTCTACATACCCGGCTTGCCGTAGTTTCAGTTCGTCGCCGAGCCTAGAGGAGAGTCGTTGTCGTGTTTGATGTCTTGCGCCGTTGAGGAGCCTGTTGCCGATTGTATCGAGCAGTTGCCGATTATTTGTGATTTTCTCGACGTATTTCAGGAGATTTCAAGGTTGCCGCCACATCGTCATATTGAGTTTCAGATTGACTTTGTGCCCGGTACTGCGCCTATTTCGAAGGCCTCGTACCGTATGACACCTA
The DNA here is from genome assembly GCA_021015155.1 of Magnolia officinalis. Taxonomy (NCBI): domain Eukaryota; kingdom Viridiplantae; phylum Streptophyta; class Magnoliopsida; order Magnoliales; family Magnoliaceae; genus Magnolia; species Magnolia officinalis. The sequence goes on along the minus strand of JAJHSJ010001642.1, from coordinate 38,810 downwards.
TGGAGTTGCATGAGTTGCGACGACAATTGGACGAGCTGCGTGAGTTGGGATTTATTCGTCTGAGTAGTTCACCTTGGGGAGCGCCGGTACTCTTCGTCAGGAAGAAGGATGGCTTGTTGAGGCTCTGCATCGACTACCGTGAGTTCAACCGGGTCACGATTAAGAATAAGTACCCGCTCCTGAGGATAGATGATTTGTTTGATCAGCTGCAGGGTGCACAGTTCTTTTCGAAGGTTGACCTGCGTTCCGGTTATCATCAGATTCATGTCCGAGAGGAGGACATCCCGAAGACGGCTTTCCGGACGCGTTACGGTCATTTTGAGTTTCAGGTCATGTCCTTTGAACTGACCAATGCACCCGCGGTCTTCATGCAGTTGATGAACGAGGTCTTCCGTCCATATCTCGATCAGTTTGTTGTGGTCTTCATCGACGACATTCTAATATATTCGAGGACCCGCGAGGTCATATGCAGCACTTGGAGATCGCTTTGCAGACCCTCCGTACCCACCAGCTGTATGCGAAGCTAGAGAAGTGCGAGTTCTGTCAGGAGGAGGTGAAGTTCCTCGGTCACGTGGTGATGAGGGAGGGTGTCGCAGTGGACCCCTCGAAGGTTGAGGCAGTGCGTCGGTGGGACCAGCCCACTACTGCATCCGAGATCCGCAGTTTCCTTGGCCTGGCGGGATATTATCGGCGTTTTATTGAGGGTTTCTCCCGTATTGCTGCCCCGATGACCAGGTTGACTCGGAAGGGCGCAGATTTTGTTTGGACTGACACATGTGAGCGGGCATTCGTGGAGCTAAAGAACCGTCTGACGTCCGCTCCTGTCCTCACTCTTCCCTCTAGGAGTGATGGATTTGTTGTATTTACCGATGCCTCACATATTGGTTTAGGTGTTGTCCTGATGCAGCACGGTAGGCCTGTAGCCTTCGCGTCTCGTCAGCTCAAGGTCCATGAGCTGAGCTACCCCACGCATGATCTGGAGCTGGCAGCAGTCGTCTTCGCACTGAAGGTGTGGAGACACTATCTCTATGGGGTCAGGTTCGAGCTCTTCTCTGACTACAAGAGCTTGAAGTATCTATTCTCTCAGTCCGAGCTGAACATGAGGCTGAGGCATTGGATGGAACTTCTGAAAGACTATGATTTTGACCTCCAGTACCACCCAGGCAAGGCGAATGTGATGGCGGATGCCCTCAGCCGTCAGCCACGAGGCCTGGTGGCACACATGATGATTCAGAAGTGGAGGATGCTCGAGGATATAGCAGAGTACGACTTTGATTTTGGTCTGCAGTCTTCTATCGTTCAGCTATCGAGCCTGTTAATTCAACCATCTCTTGCCGCAAGGGTAATCGAGGCTCAGCAGGCAGACGAGTCGTTACAGGATTACCGAGCAGAGACAACATCTGAGAGTCAGACAGATTGGCAAATGGGTGCTGATAGTAGACTTCGCTTCAGAGGCCGATTATGTGTCCCGGATATTCCAGTGTTACGCAGAGATCTTATGAGCGAGGCACATCGATCGCGATTTTCTATCCACCCTGGCTCAACGAAGATGTACCGTGATATGAGGAGACAGTATTTTTGGGCGGGGATGAAGCGCCAGATTGCCAGTTTTGTGGCCGAGTGTGACACATGCCAGCGTGTCAAGGCCGATCATCAGAGACCCCCTGGTCTATTGCAGCCGTTGAGCGTCCCGATGTGGAAATGGGAGCATGTATCTACAGATTTCATTATGGGTTTGCCGAGGACTCAGCGTGGTTATGACGCCATCTGGGTTGTTGTTGATCGTCTGACGAAGTCGGCACACTTTCTTGCGATTCGTGCGACTTGGCCTTTGGACCGGCTTGCGAGATTATTCATCGAGGAGATCGTGAGACTGCATGGCATTCCAGTTTCGATCGTTTCTGATCGAGACCCGAGATTCACGTCTCAGTTCTAGAGGAGCTTTCAGAGAGCGATGGGGTCTGTTTTGCAGCTCAGCACCGCGTATCATCCGCAGACCGATGGCCAGACCGAGAGGGTCAACTAGATCCTTGAGGATATGCTTCGAGCCTGCGTGATTGTCTTCGGGGGTAGCTGGGATTAGCATCTGCGATTGGCTGAGTTCAAATACAACAACAACTATCAGGTGACCATTGGCATGGCTCCTTTTGAGGCATTGTATGGCAGACCATGCAAATCTCTAAGTTATTGGACTGAGGTTGGAGAGTGGCGTCTCCTAGGTCCCGAGCTTGTGTAGGAGACATCAAAGGCTATCAATATCATCAGGCAGAGGATGCTCACAGCTCAGAGCCGGCAGAAGAGTTTTGCTGACCGCCGACGTCATCCCTTGGAGTTTGATGTAGGGGACCATATGTATCTCAAGGTCTCGCCCATGAAGGGCGTGGTTCGATTCGGAGCTAAGGGCAAGCTTGCCCCGAGATTCATAGGACCTTTTGAGATCACTGAGCGCATTGGCGCTGTGGCTTATCCGCTTGCCTTGCCATCTCAGTTGTCTGGCGTCCACAATGTTTTTCACGTCTCTATGTTGAGGAAGTGTGGGTCAGACATCGTTCCTGTTATTAATTGACAGTCGTTGGAGGTTCGTGAGGACGCTTCTTACATTGAGCAGCCAGTTCATATCCTTGATCGGAAGGAGCAGGTCCTACGGACCAAGGTCATACCCTTGGTGAAGGTTAAGTGGGGTCACCATTCTGTTGATGAGGCATCTTGGGAGCGCGAGGCCGAGATTCGAGAGCGCTATCATCATCTCTTTGATGATTGATTATATATTGTATCTTGTATGTTGTCTTCGATTTTATATGACGATGCGTTGTTTCCCCTTCTATTATGAGTTATGTCTAGTTGCGATGATTATACAAATTTCGATGACGAAATTTTTATTTAGAGGGGAGAGCTGTAAGACCCGTATCCTAGTCCGTACTGTTCCAAAGGCTTCTGCGATCCTTCCGGTCGAATTTCGGCAATCCTCGACCTGAAGCCAACGTTGCGCACCATCCTAAGATGAGACTTACATGCCAAAGTCGGCTCGACCCGAAACCTATACCTTGGCAACCGCGCCGTCGTCGCGGTTCCAACGCCGCGACTCGCGCACCGATCCGATACCTGGGTTAGAAGATGTGGGCCCACGTTCAATTCGAAGAAAATGCCACGCGTTGCGAACTTCGAGAGAATCTCTACGAAATGTCTCATCAATCAATCAATCAATTAATGTCAAGTACAAGTCAAGTCACACCTACCCAAGTACAACAACCCATACCTTTCTCTTACACAAGTAAGCCCAAAGTCAACCCTCACATCACTTCACCTCTCTCCACCCATCCCTTCTTACAACACATCACTCCACCCATCATACATCATCCCATCACCTCATTTTCTTTCTCATTTCTCAAACCTCTCCCAAGCAACAAGCTTCACACGTCCAAGCTTCTCCCTCCCAAATGCCAAGTGTGGCCCACTTTCCCTACTCTCTCATCTCCCATCTCAACCGTTGATCCATCATCTACCACTTTTAAAAGTCAAGAAAAGGAGCTAAGGAGGCTAAGGGAACAAGAAGAAGGAAGATAGGTGGGTGATCCACCATTGAAATCTTATTTTTAGGGCCCACTTATTGGTGGGACCCATTTTGATGTATGTGTTGTATCAATGGAGGGCTCATAGTGGCGGGGTCCTCTCCTCTCTCTCTCTCTCTCTCTCTCTCTCTCTCTCTCTCTCCCTAGAATGAAGTGGGTCCCACCAAATCATGTTAAATCCACTCCATTCATCAATGGTGTGGCCCACCACATTTTTAGGCGAAATCCATTGTCCATTTTTGGGATGGTGGGAAGTCCCACTTGCAATATAATATATTATATTTATTTTATATTAATACTATATTATTATATATATACATGGTGGTGGGCCACGTACATGTGAGACCCACCATTCTGCATGTGTTGTATCAACACTGTCCAGCGTCCAGGGACGCTGGACGTGCAGCCGTGGGCGTGGTGTGGCTAACAGTAAAGTGTGAACTGATGATGGGGTGTACTAAGCTTGGGGTGGGCCGCATATGTAGGCTCCACCTTGATGTATGTACTTAATCCAAGCCATCCATCCTCTTCCTCAGATCATTCTAGGCGTTGAGCCGAAAAATGAGGTTGATCTGGTTTCCTGGTGGGCCATGGTATAGAAAACAGTGTTCCTACCATTGATATACTCCCTGATGTTCCTGTACATAAAAAAACCATCCAATATTGGACTCGATAGGTTGGTATCGAGCCACAGAGACCAATGGCTGGAGTGGATCTTGCTGATGCGGGTCCAACCTATGAAAAACCACAAGAAAACGGTTTTAGGAAAAAAAAATTCAAACAGGGCAGCAGCGCCCACAACATCCTTGGACGCTGGCGGGCAGGGACCACGGGTCCCAATTGTTGGCCCCACCATGACGTGTGTGGAGTATCCACGCCGTGCATTGGTGGGCCCCTTAGTGCAGCGGGTCCCCCTCCTAAAATCAGCCACATACATGGCTCAGGTGGCCCACATCATAGGAATCAGGGGTGATTGAACGGCTGTCATTGAGGCCCCTTTTTGGACATTGCAGAAGTCTTGGATCAATATGAAATTTGTTTTTCCTATCCATTCAGGTCCCAGTGACCTTATCAACCGTTTGGATGGAATATAAACATCACGGTGGGCTCCCTGATCGTGGGCCCAGGTCATGCGTGACCATATGAACAGGTTGGATGAAATAAACATTACCGTGGGCCCCCTGGCCCACGTGTCCTTGTAAATAGGTTGCATGACAAATAAACATTACGGTGGCCCCAGGGCACGCCCAGGTCACGTGTGACCTTATAAACAGGTTGCATGGCAAATAAACATTACGGTGGTCTCCCCCCCTGACCGTGTGACCTCATGAACCGGTTGGATGGAAATATACATCACGGTGGGCCCTGGCCCACGTGACCTTATGAACAGATTGGATGCGAATAAACATTACTGTGGGCCCCAGGTCTGAGTGACCTTATTAATGGGTTGGATGGAAAATAAACATTATGGTAGGCCCCACATGGGACCCACTGATGTATGTAGTGTAATCCAGACCTTCCATTAGTATGGGCCCCACCACAGGGTATGTACTTCATCTATGCCATCCATTCTTTCCATGGGATCCACCATAATGCATGTGTTGCATCCAAACCGTCCAACCATTTTGAGGATCATTTTAAGGCCCATTGTTGAGGCCTATCTTGATGTATTGGTGGCCCGTTGTTGAGGCCCACCTTAATGTGTTTGTGTCCCGATATTGAGGCCCACTTTGATATATATGAGGCCCATGTGACTAGGCCTAACTTGATGTATTTGTGGCCTACCTATTGAGGCCCACTTTGATATATACGAGACCCATGTACATGAGGCCATTTGATGTATTGGAAGACCATGGGTCGAGGCCCAATGGGATGTACATGAGGCCCTTTGTAACGTGATTCCACCATGGTTTATGTGTTGACTCGTATGGTGGGCTATGCCTTGGGAGCAATGATGGTTTGATGTCCATATTGTATGGATGATGTTGGTTAAATGGTTTGCATTGTCACTCTCTCTAAGGCCCACTGATAGGCCCATACTTGTACTGGATAGGCCGTCTAGGCCCATCTTCGCTTTACTCAGAGGCCATCACTGTATAGCATGTTTAGTATAGACACATGATCACACGCATCATATGTATGCTTGGTATGAGGAGTGACTGATCATAGCATATGCCTTGGGCAGATTGTTTATGGGCTCCTCGATAGACGGAGTTGTCCTACATGAGCACATGATTGCATGATACATGTTATGTGGATAAATTTGATGTTGAATGATGTTTATGATAATGATAATACATGTTAGAACTTGTGTACCACCATAACCTATGCACCTTATGTATGTGTGTATTATAGGAGCCCTGGTGGCCATTTGTTAAGTATTCACAAGAGGTATAGGTCCTCAGTGTGCTATTGAAGACACTTAAATATAGGACCCTCACGTCACATTGGTTATTCTTGTGTTTAGGCCAATTATTGTTTATATCTGATAGTGATGCTAGTGTACCTAGTCTAGTAGGACATACTAAGAATATGCTTAGTATAACATCATAATACATGCTCATACGCATCATTTGTATGCTTGTTATAAGGAGTGATTGATCATAACATGTGTCATTGGGTTGGTTATTTTTGGGATCCTTGAGAGACGGAGTTGCCCTACATGAGCGCGCGGTACGCGCAGGATTGTTGCATGACTGGATAGTGTGACTCATGCATCTCGCATTTATGTGACATGATTACTGTACGCCTTAGCGACATTAGGGTCGTAGCCTCCGTAGGTATAGCATGGATGACAGGATTGGATACCGGAAACACTTGTTCTAACACGGGGGCGCCATAAATGTCCGAAGGTGAAAGTCCCCAAACCCTTATGGTACCAGAGGATGCTCCAATGTCCAGACCGAGTGGATGCATGAGGGTCGAATACCAGTCGGCCGCATCTCCCACTATGTCGTAGTCGGTTGGAAGGGGGTGTGGCCTTACCCGCCCCAGTGAAGGGGCAATAACTAGGGTGAGTTTGACCCAGCTTGAGGAATGAGTCCGCTATCGACGAGCCGAGCCCGATATTGGCAGACGGATAATGAGGTCTCTTCCACTTATCCGGTTGTGTGCTTAGATAGGGCGGCAAGCTGATGTTGAGTGTATTAGACCCCGGTGATGTTCCAGAGATGAACTGTACTGATATGTGGATCTTGATGAGGACTAGCATGCTTGCATTGCATCTGGCATAGGACATCGGCCACATAGGCCTTGCACCGCATAGCCTTAGTATGGCTGACAGCATTGTACTAGACCCCTGTGATATCCCAGAGATGTACGGTACTGATATTGTGATGTCCCTTCACTGTTGCACATGTAGGCGGACGCTGATGTGGGTGGGGCCTAAGGGCCTGGGCGAGCTACCAGTGGTTGGCATGCTACTGTGCTGGTAGGCTCTGTGCATACAGTGGGCGGAACCTTGTCTCACTTCGAAAGCGTTGTGGTAGTTATATGTGGACTTACTGAGTAGGGGTTGCGTACTCAGCATATGACTCATTCATTCATGCATTCACTACCCAGTCAGGCTGGTGGTGCGCAACTAAATCATTATATGAACCTTCGCTATGGCCATGATTTCGGTTGGGTACGCGACCAACCTAAGATCAGGAGTTTACCACATTGAGTCTAGCTATCCAAAATTAGGTATGAGACTGGTTTGGATAGAAGTCCCTTGTGATGGACACCACGACTTGCGATACCACGTACTATCATCCCGACTCCACACGCCAGCTCTGTCATTGCCCTTCCATCGTATGTCATATAGTAGAAAATAGAATTTGAATATCTTGTTCATGATGATTGAATATTTTAATGATTCATGGTCGCTTGTTGAGTGACATGCCTATTATTGATGTCATGTTCATGATAACCTGTGTAGTTGTACGACATGATTGATTGATAACCTACTCACCTATGATAACATGACTGGTTGATAGCATGCCTATGGTTGTTTGGATGTCTTTACAGGAGGGTCCTGATAAGACGTGTTTTACTCCTGGCACGCAGTAGACTCATGAGCTGTGGTTTGCTCATACGTGTGACTTACACTTTTTCAGAATGCATACAAGAGCTGTTGGAGTTTGCTATTGTTTCCTTCATTACTGTTGAGTTGGTGCACCATATTATATGCGACATGTCGAACAGGTTCGTCTCTTCGATATCCGTTGATACCATGAACAAAATGTGTAATCGCCTGAATAGATTAACCGTTAAAAAAAATCATGTTGAAAATCCTCCTTGTAGGATCACAGGATCAGAATCCAGTATATGGGTGCTGCGAGCCGAGAATGGGGTACTACGGAGGTTGTCAGCGCCGGATTCGGCGATCAAGAATTTTGTGAGCCCAGTTCCCGAGTTTGGGGTGTGACAGGTAAGATAATCTTTATACCATCTTTAACAAAAACAAATATATTATCCTGGACTTTATGCGTGACATCAACATCATATTATTATGGTTAACCAGGTGGCATGTCACAACCCTCCATATCAATCACATCACACATTACTTCGTTCTTATAATATTTACCAATGGAGAAGGGAATACAACATTATTCAATTACTTTTATTTCTCTGACTTTCTTGATCCATCTAATTGTGTACAGAAAGGGGTGTTTCTCTATCTTCAGATGCAGCTTTTCCAACATAGTCTTCAACATGATATTTTTACTGCTCCTGCTATTTATAATTAGATTACAAATATTTTGGTTCAGGATGCACTTTGTTCAAAAGATGTTGTACCACTAAGGATCTATCTCTTCATTCAGCATGTCCCGCAATTCATCACTAGTGTCGCACCACGAACATGATGGTTGCGAGCTCCATTGTCGGTCTCATGATGCTCATTATTATGAACAAGAGTTTGTCCTAAAGCTCTCGTTAAACGATCGATCACCGCCCATGGTCCTTCTATGGCTTGGAGATTCTCTCGCTGGAAAGCTTCAAATGTTGTTGCTACTGTTTTAGGATGGTTCCCTAGAGCACCGTCTGTGGGGTTGTTGCTCGAACCATTGTTAGATTCCATCGAACTGAGGAAAAGCCTCATTCTGATACCAATTAACACATGGAAGAGCATGAAACAATAAGAAAAAGATCATTGTCTTCCTCAAGTGATTAAAACCTTGAATCTGCAAGTAGAGTTCTTAAGCCCATAAGAATATAAGATAGAAAATTCAGATATTTTATTAAATAATTTGTATATGATTTCTTTATTATACCACTAATAGAGAAAATCCAAACCCTAATTCAAAATTATCCAAAATAATAAATCTCTCCTAAAGCTTAATTTCCTAATTCATTTAGAATACTCGAAATAGAAAAACTCTTCTAAAGCTTAATCTGCCAAAAATAGAAACATCCAAATAAACCATACTAGAGCATTACTCTAAATATAAGGATATAAAAAAATGCTAAAACTCTAAATATAAGGATATAAAAATAGATTATTACAAGCAATTTCCAAAAATGTTGAAAATGCTAAAACTCTAAATATAAGGATATAAAAAAATAGAAATTACTAAAAATAGATTTTTTTTTCCTTCTAAAATCACAATTTTAAATCGGAAGTGTAATTTTTCCTACAAAATGGAGGCGCATGACCTACCATGCAAGTCTATTGACCTCAAAACCATCATTCCCAAAGATCGATAGGTTGTGCATTTCATGACGATGATTGGATCAAAAGTTTCAATTCTTTTATGATAAAACCTTCGAAGATGATTATTTCATATCCAGAATGAATTTCTTCAAACCGGCATGCCTATGACCTAGTTAGGTCATGCCCTATGTAAGTTTGGGTTCGATTTTGCCAGAGTACTTTCATTTTCATTTGGGCTTCTTTTGGTTCAATTGTGCTAAGAATGCATTTGTGGCACGTTCTACATTAACAACCCATATCCGCCCAACATGATGAATGATCTACCTAGAAAGTGCACCTCACACGATGGATGGTGGGCATAAAAAATGGGCCCCACATGATGGACAACCCACCTTGAAGGTGGGGCCTACACAATGGACACATTAAATGTGGATTCCACGTGATGGGTGCGTGTAGAACATCGAGGGTCCCCATATACAGGACAATTAGCATTGATGACGGGCCCCACATTGGATGACCTACATCAAGGTGGGTACCATATAGACCATCAAAGTTCAGCCCCTAACAATGAATGGTCCACATCTAAGACGGGCCTCACATGATGGACGACCCACATTGAAAGTTTGGCTCACACAATGGATGGTCCACATTAAAGGTGGGCTCCGTATGATGGATGATCCACATCCAATGTATGACATATTGGATGGCCCAAATATCTTAAAACATGAAGATTGTAGCCATCCATTCTTTTGCCATTTGGGGCACGGTCCATCTATGGTGAGATCCACCAAAATAACTATTTAGATTACTCTCATAATGGAATTGTTAAAATCTTTAACAACGATGTCAACCACTCCTATAAAAGCTCTTATTTGAACAATTTACTAAACATGATTATTTTAAATAGGAGATTTTTTCAGTTTTGAAAAAGTGATTTGATTAAATTAGTTTATTTAAAACAAGAGCTATAACAAAAATAAGCTTATCAAAATATGTCTTATTTGAAAAGCTCTTATTAGATTGCTCGGTTGGGAGTTTGCACATAGAGGTAAATAGAAAATGGAATTGGAGGTAATGAATTGAGAGTAAAAGGCTTACTTAGTTTTGTTTGGATGCTAGTAAATGAAATGCATTTGAAATCCAAATATTTTGTTTGAATGGAAGTAGACGGGAGGAATTGGAATATATTAAAAAATTTCAATATATTCACATAAATATACATGATATCCCAAATTAGCTTTAATATATCTAATTATTGTACATAAATGATAGTTAATAAAATGATTGTAATAAGCCTATTAAAATATATTCTTTAGCCAAAAATGAAAAAGTTTTAAGCCTTGGGTGGGCCCCGAACATAAGGATCACAAATAAGCAGCTTGCCAATGCTTTTTAACTGTCCATTTAGATGGGCAAACCTTTGGATGGTTTGGATCATTCTGTTAGTGCGATTTTAGTGATGTGGCCAGTAATTGAATTGTTTTGGAGTATTATTAGCATGTCATGTGTATGGCGGACATGTGCATAATGCCACCATTTTTTACTCACGTGACTCTCCAAGGGAGCTAAAAAAGGTATTTCACTCCATTTTACTTCTAAATCCTCTCTCGTATAAAGAATTTCATTTATATGCCCATTTACTCCCATTCCATTTCATTTTCATACATTTACTTCCATCTAAACACACCTTAAATATCATTTACCTTCATTTATTCTAAATTCCTCCCGTTTACCTCCATTTACTCCCATCCAAATAGCCCTAAAGTAGAGATGCCAAAGGAGCCTTTAATCTTTTTAACTATATCTTCTTTTTTTTTTGAAATGTGTAAAGCTCGCTTGATTTTGCATAATTGGTGGTTGGGTGGTTAGATTGATCTCCACATATCTTAAATTTATTATTTTAGTGCCTAAGGTCACAAGGTGTGTGGTCTAAGTTGAGCCACTGTTGGCTTTGTTGTATTTTAAAATAAAATGTGTTTAAAAATTCAAAAATATCCTTCCCCCTTTGTGTTTTTTTTTTTTTTTTTTTTGTTTTTTTTTTTTGTTTTTTTTTTTTGATTTTTTGATTTTATTTATTTATTTTTGTCTTTTAGTGTGGCTCTCTTGTCCCACATCAGAAATGACTAAGAAAAACATCAAGTTTATAAGATGGACTTTTTCATGGGGCTTGAGTCCCCTCTTAAGGGGCATGTGAATTTGGTTCGATGAGGGCTATATCATTAGCTCTAAACTATGCCTTTGACCACAAGCATGCACACGTAGAGGCGGGTCATGGTTGTGTGACGTGCGCGCAACGTGCCAGGCTGGGTCCGGATATGGGTCTATGTGCGGACTGAAAGTACACTCGCTTATTAATTTCACTCCGTTAATCAATTTTCAAATTCATTCACTCAAAATCATTTATTTCTTTCTTTGGTTCTCTCTCTCTCTTTTTTTTTTTTTTTTTTTTTTTTTTTTTTTTTAATTTTTTAATAAATTTTAACAACTGAGTTTGCTGCTGAGTAGGGGTGTATAACAAGTCAAATTGGCCTTAGCTCGACTCGGCTCGGTGACCAAGCCATCATGTCTAGCTCGACTCAGCTGGGTTACCAGATCGGACCAGTTTGAGCTGAGTTCAAGCTCAAGCTTTCGAGTCGAGTTTGAGCTCGATCTTTCTAGCCGAGTTTGAGTTCGAGTGCTTACAGGTGGGCAGGGCGGGCGATAGCCGGACTGTCGAATGACGGTAGGGGGAGGGCGAGCAGCATGTTGCAGACGGTCAGGCATGGCAGGAGGAGGGCGAGCAGCAGAGCAGACGGTCGGGCAGGGACCACCAAAGACCGGACAACGTAGGGCAATGGACGGGCAGGCAACCGAGTAGGGTGACGGTGAAGGGTTAGTCGCCGGTTTAGCGAGAGAGAGAGAGAGAGAGAGAGAGAGAGAGAGAGAGAGAGAGAGAGAGAGAGAGAGAGAGAAGAGAGGAGAGGGCTAGGGAGTAGGGAGAGGGTCTCTGGTTGAGCAGAAGCCAAAGAGAGAGAGGCTAGGTCGCTGGTCGTCAGCGACGAGAAAGAGAGAGAGGCTAGGGTTGTTGGTCGGGTGGGACGAGCAAAGAGAGAGGCAGAGAGCTAGGGTTGCTGGTCGAGGGATGAGCAGAGAGAGAGAGAGAGAGAGAGAGAGAGAGAGAGAGAGAGAGAGAGAGAGAGGGTCACTAGTAGGGCGGGCAGTTTTTTTTTTTTTTTCTTCTTTTTATACCATCTGACCGAGTCGATCCAAGTCAAGCCAGGTTCGAGCTATATATCGAACCGAGTCGAGTCGAGCTCGGGCCAGCTCGAACTCATTTTCGAGCTCTAAAAACCAGCTCAACTCGGATCAAACTCAGCTTCGAACTGAGCCGAATCGAGCTTTTTCGAGCCGAGTCGAGCGAGTTCACCGAGCTACCTTGGTTCGTGTACACCCTTACCGCTAAGTCAACTCATTTCGGTCTAAGTTTTGCATGATAGTTCAAGCTTGTGTATAGTGAGTGTACCGTTAGGGACAGGTCACTGTTGTTGTAGCGTGAAGGCCAACCGCTCAAGATTCTCATTGCACTTGAAACACGATCTAAAGAGGGCAAATTTGATTTCAAGCTGCCAACTATTTTCCAACAGGCTTTGGTATACCTGGCACACAACATGTGTCATCAATTGGAAATCAACTGTTTGTATTTTTTCAATTTGACCATGAAACTTATTAATGCATGCCACATGGATAGGTGGTGATCTCAAGGTGAGAGGAATGACACACAGGCACTTAAAAAATATATTTTGGGATACAATTAACTCAAACGAAACCGTCCACATCGTAGGTCCGATTTAGATGTACCATGATTTAGAAACCACACTTCTTACGTTATCTAACTGTCGGATTGGTGGACCTTTATTGGAAACAAGTGTCCTCGAAGCAGAGGTTAGAATTGTTCAACTTATCTGATATTTGGAGTCTTGAGTTAGGAACAGTGGGTTCTACATTTTCATCACTTTAGCCTGTGTTGACGTATGCCACGTGTACAAGATCCGGGTGCCCGCGTACCAAGCGTCGCCTGAGTATTGTAACTCTTTTCCCAATTGCTGCCTTTCCTTCTACCTTTAACAGGAGCTTCTTCACCCCTGCTCTTCCAGAAACGCTTTCTTTCTCAACGTGTCACTCTTTTGGTTTCAATAATCCAATTTTGTTTAAAAGGTTTGTGGGGACATGTGTACACGTCACCATCCATCTAATTAACATGCATGTTAATCCAAACCACCCAAGTGGTGGACCCCCTGTGGATGGTGCTATATACGCTCATATGACATCTTAGCCATCAAAACACCACACGTAAATGTGAGAATGACGGGCAAAATACATTGGACAAATTAGATGGCTAGGATCGACTAATGGGTTTGATTGTCCTGGGGCATATTCCATCGAGAACGATGCCCTTGATTTGGACGGTTCAGATTTCCGGACGCGTTGGCAGTGTGTGTGTGCAGTGGATTTGTTGCTCAACCATGAGAGAATGGTGTCCGTACAAATCTTGGAAATATCAGAATTGCCCTCATCCATTGCATTAGAGACCAAAAGAGGTTAGAGACATTTTGGTCAATTTGCCTCTATAACATCCCCTTCCCGGCCTCAAGCCCATGGCTGCTGCTCCCTTCTTCCTCTCTCTACACTCAACCCCAGCGCCCATCGGCTTTCTTCTCCCGTTATAAGCTGAAAGCCAGCTACGTTGGAGCCATTGATCCGAAGATTCCAACGAAGGAGTGAAAGAACGATCGAGGTGCTCGTGGTTGAAGGCGCACGGAAAACCAGGTTAGGGTTTTCAGTTTTCATCGTATCTATCCTAATTGTGGCCCAGTTTGGATGGATGGATCGTGGCCGTTTATCATAGGATCTGGGAAAGCTAAAAACGGTAGGAAACTATCCAGGGCCTGGATCGTTCGACGTTCGATCGGGAACGGAAAATGCTACATCATCTGTCCCCAATCGATGCACTAATGAATCATGCTTCCTTCTTATTCCGTCAATGTATACTGCTGCCATTCTAAGAATATTCACGTCCTGTATATTGAGTTTTATAGGTTGAAGTGGTATTCTTTCTCAATTTGTTGGTATTGATTTGTCTTCTTAGATGAGAATAGCAAAAATATTAGTGATGGCATTGTTATCGCACTTCCTTTTTTTTTTTTTTTTTTTTTTTTTGCCTTTTTTATATAATCATTTTGCAATTACGTCTTTGTTTTGTATTTTGTTGCTGCTTGAATTTGTGCTTCCGTATAAAAGGAGTATTTCGACCTTTTGGTAATGTAAGCCTTTTCCTATGAATACAGACCGTCTCCTTAATGATTTGTATCTTGTGGCACTAATTGGTAGTGTAGGATCTTCTCGTGTTGAGGATTTTGGAGGCAAACACCATCAGTTGCATATATAGTCTGATCAATGTTTTTGATTGCCAAATTACCTCAACTTGAATGGATATTGTCCCCTAAATAACGGTGAATTGATTTATTGCAGCGAACCTCAACAACGAAATCTAAATAATAAAAATAGTAGGTTCATCGTGGTGATAAACAGCGAAATGGAAACCATTGAAGAAAGGATATTTTGAAGGGTAGGACTGCCATGCAGGAACCTCAGGTTTGAAAACCCTTGTTTTTTTTTTTTTTTTTTTTTTTTGCTTTATTAGATTGGACTAGTGGTACACTGGTACTTACCAAGGCAATGTCGTGGACAAATAAAAGCTTAAATTTGAGGTGAAGGAAGCCTTGATGGAAGACCCTTGGAGACTGCTGAAATTCTTTTGCCATGAAATTCATGATCGAATGTTTGTTGAGTGGTTGAAAGGAAAATAGAAAGGTGTTTGTTGGTGAGAGTTTAAATTAGATTAGATGAGAATAAGGAGGTTTAGATTAGAATGGTGATCAATTACAGGAGAGAGAGAGAGAGAGAGAGAGAGAGAGAGAGAGAGAGAGAGAGAGAGAGAGAGAGAGAGAGAGAGAGAGATTCCAAAATGGTTATGTAATGGTCATTACGTAACAATAAAGGTGGTAACCGCGATGCGATACGAGGTCATAACAGTCCCATAATTGTCTAATGGTTATGTAATGGCTATTACGTAACAGTAAAGGTGGTAACCGTTACGCAATACGAGGTCATAACAGCCCCATAATGGTCTTGTAATGGGGCCGAAATAGTTTTTATATATATTTTTTAAATTTAAGAAAAAAAAAGAAAAAAAGCTGCAACGGCCATTACGGGGCTGTAATAGCTGTTACGATTAATATCATAATGGCAATGGTGGTGGCCGTTATAACCACCATTACCGTTATGGAATACCTTGATGAAGAGACTAGAATCTTTGCAACACCTTCTTAGAAGTCATGCCTCAACACCTTCTTAGAAGTCATGGCACAACACCAAACCTCTGTGGGCCTATTGTGTTTTGTGTGTGACATCCAGTCAATTTGTTAGGTGAGGACCCCCGTGTTTGCTGTACAGAGTAAAAGTTAGCCTGATGTCAAATTCAGGTGGACCACATCATAGGGAACAATATACAGTTATGCTTAAAAGCTCTAATTTCATCCTGTATGGCTTGCTTAAGTTTTGGAGCTCCCTTTATACTGGTGTGGCGCACCTGGTGAGCGGTTTACATGGAATATGCTGCCTTGTTGGTGCCCCCTTTGCATTGTCTCCTTGGGTTTCTAAGCTGAGGATTGGGCCTTTTTTAAAGAATCGATAACTTTATTAAGAGGCCATAAGGCACAACAAGAGAAAGAAAGAAAAGAAAAATACAAGTACAAAAACAACCCACCCCAAGGGTCAGGAGCCCCACTCCCTAAGCGACAAAAAGACCTTTCGAATTGTGGACCCCAAAGTACCACACCTGTCCCTGGGACATCTATCATTTCTTTCCAACCACATCCACCACAAGACTGCCAAGGCCTAAACAGCTCTTCCATTGTCATTGAACTTCATTTTTCTTCTCCTTTTGCATTTGCATCATGTGCAAATTACTGTCCATGTTTTTTATTTTGTCCTAGCTTAATACCTGCTTCCATATACTTGAGCTTCTTTTTTTCATTTCCAGGACAAATTGTGCTAGTTATGCATTGTGCCTTAGCTTTGGAGTAACTCTGCCAATGCAAAGAAAGAAGGGTGTTACTTTGTGCTTCTCTAATGCTTTGATGCTTGTTATTTTGGGGCTCTACCATTTGCAGATGATGGTATAACACACAGCAGATTGGAATGATGGCTGTTCACGGTTGTGTTAATCAAAATCATCTTGATGATGATGATGATGATTTACCTTTAGTTTTTAAAAGGAATGGCTCGGCATCCAGGCAAAATCAATTGAATTCTGCACTAAAGAAGCCATCATCTCAAAGGCATGATGGATCTTCAGGAAGGCCCATTTCTGATGCACGTGCTTCTGATCGTCAACACTCCAATTTGCCAAAGACTAAGATGGTTTCACCTGTGAAGGTATCAACAGAAAGGTCTACTGTTGCTAATTCGAAAGCTTCAATACATGCGAAGGTATCAACAGAAAGGTCTGCTGTTGCTAATTCGAAAGCTTCAATACCTGCGAAGGTATCAACAGAAAGGTCTACTGTTGCTAATTTGAAAGCTTCAATACCTGATCGGCCAAAATATTCATCAGTACCGAACTCAGCAGCTTATAATAAGGAAAAGAAGCCTCTGGATAAGTCTCCTGTTAAATCTGCCGTTGATCCTGATGAAGATTCTGATGATAATATACCATTGAGCTCTCGAATACCTGCAGCAGGTCAAAAAAGCAATTCTTCCCATGTTTCAAGGGATCACAATTCATCTATTCCAGGTTCATCCATTCCAAGAAAGACAAAAATCATCATTAATAAATCCGCTGATGATTCAGGAGATGAGAAACCATTATCGTCCAAGATACCAAAAATCAGCATTAAGAAATCTGCCGATGATTCAGGAGATGAGAAACCATTATCTTCCAAGATATCAAAAATCAGCATTAAGAAGTCTGATGATGATTCAGGAGATGAGAAACCATTATCTTCTAGGTTATCAAAGTCTGGTGTTGGTGCATCTACTAAAACTTCATGTGACTCAGATGACGAGAAACCTTTGTTTGCTAAGTTTCAGCAAAATGGTTACAGCAAGAGGGATTCAATTTCAAATTACGAACAGTCTTTGAAGTCCAGCACAGTGTTGAAGTCCAGCACAGGGTTGAACAAGAGGCCAGCAAGTGAAGTCAATACATCACCCCCATCTTCTTCTGTTAAAAAGCTAAAAATTTCTAGTTCCTCTTCATTCGCGAAAGTTAAGCAAGAACCTGAGGTGAAAAAGGAAGAAAAAATGGATGATGAAGACCACATTCCGATCGCACAGCGAATGAAAAAGTCAGTTCCCTTAGATAATCGATCATTCTCAAAGAAACCGACTAAGGTTGTTTCTTCTTCATTCAAGAAACAAATAAGAAATCAAAAAAGTGATGAAGAATTCTAAATACTCCAAGTCGATGAAGGTGCCACCTGGCTCTGGTGGAGGTCAAAAATGGACAACCTTGGAGCACAATGGTGTCATTTTCCCTCCCCCATACAAGCCTCATGGGGTTAAGATGCTCTACAATGGGCAGCCGGTTGATTTAACTCCTGAACAAGAGGAGGTGAGACTCATGATCTGTAGCTTGATTTGGTCATTCATCATTTTCCTCGTCCTGAATTTCTTGTCATGTATATGCATGTAATATCTTATGTATATGAGACAGGCTCATCTCCAACCCATCAGGCTGCTAATTTACCATGCAACCAGCAGGAAATTTCCATTGTGTCATGTGTGCATTACATCTTCCCCGTCTGAAAGTTTGGACCCACCATGTTGATCTCCTCAAGCAAAAATCAGAACGATCCACACATTGAGTGGGCCACCTTATACTGCTTTGTTAAATCTGCTTCTATCCATTGTTTTCAATGATATGGATGACCTGATGAGTAAATCGGGGTACCTTTTTTGCTTAAGGTGATCCTTATGCTGTGGTCAGCCTAGTTGGGATATGTGCACTGGTTGGGTGATAACTTATTGTCCAACTGGTTGGACGTTTCGCTCCCCCCTCCCCCCCAGGTATGAGATCCTTGTATTGTTTACCTGTCAGTGGAGATTGGTTGTTTTCAATGATATGAACTACCTGGCTAGTGAATTGGGGTACCTTTTGCTCAAGGTGATCCTTATGGTGCGGTAAGCCTAGGTGGGATATTGTGCACTGGTTAGGTGATAACTTACTCCCTCCCCCCGCTGCCAAAAAACTGGTTGTATGAGATCCTTGCATCGTTTACCATCAAATGTGAATGGTTATAAGTTTTGTATCTCATGAAGTCTTTGGTTTTGCAGGTAGCAACAATGTTTGCAGTGATGAAAGACACAGAGTATGCAACCAAGCAGACATTTATTGATAACTTCATGAATGACTGGAGAGTGATACTTGGCCGGAATCATGTAATTAAGAAATTTGAGCTCTGTGATTTCACCCCGATCTATGAGTGGCATCAGAAGGAGAAGGACAAGAAAAAACAAATGACTACAGAAGTGAGTCAAGCTGCCCTCAATCACTTTTTAAAGTAGACTTAGTAAGGGATCCATGCATCTTCATGTGTTGAGTTGATTATGACACTGCTTTCTTTGGAGTATTAGTAATTTAGATTAAAAGTATAGTGTTAAACTTCTGTTGATCCTATGGCGTTTTATCTCAACCTGGGGCAATTATAAACTATGCCAGTAAGCAACGTGCAATGTGCTTGCACATGCTCAGAATTTCACTTAGAATGGACATGCATTCACAATTTTCTTTTTAGGTAAAATGTTTCTTAATGTGATCTGTGATTCTTTTTTATTTTATTTTATTTTATGTTATTTGTTGCTTTTTTTGTGTCTTTTATAATTCTGGAAGAATCTTTCAGTAATATAAATGGATTACTTTGGTGCTGCAGTTCTTTACTTCAAATTTTTTCTGTAGGATTTCTCAGCAGCCATGGAGGGTTTGAGCCCATAGCTGAATGGTAGACAGCCCGTGTTATAACATTGAGGTCTCGGTTTCAAACCTAAGTATCCAAAAAAAGAAAAAAGAAAAAAAAAGAAACAGAAAAAGAAAAAGGGCCATGCTTTGCAAAGGATCTGTATTATTGCTAAAGAATCCTAGCACTAACATGAAGCCTTTTACAACTCTTAAGAGACAAAAAAAGAACCAAAGCATTTATTTCTTTGTAACTTGAATAGCCACATCTGTGCTGGGGTGGAGAACAGAATGCAAGACATGGTAGCTTTGGAAAACTGTTATATGGGGTCATCTAAATAGTCCCTACTGATTAATTGATTTTGAATGAATAGAAGCTTGCAGGAAAGATCATCAGGCCTGACTCCAAACCTGAGCAAAAATGATAGATGCTGGTGGAAATTCAGAGAGGATGGTTCATTCTCTGTCAAATCATTCTATAGGGTGATTAAGTGTGGTGAAAGAGTGGATTTGCCAAATCAGATTGTACTGATATAGAGATTTCTGGGGTCATCAAGAGTTGTTGTTTTTGGTTGGTTGGCTGCAAAAAGATAAATCCTTACCATCGATCAACTCTGGAATAGAGGAATGGTTATCACAAAAGTGTGTAAACTATGTATGTAAGCAGATGAGTCCAAAATCTTCTCATTCACTGCATAGTCTCTTCCATCATTTGGAGAAGGCTAATGCATATGGTCGAATAGCTCGGTGATGCTGTAATCTGTTTCCTCCCTTTTCCAATCCCAGACGGGTTCGGTATTTGGAAAGAAAAAAAGAAGGTTTATGGAGATTGGATATTCTCGCAATGGTCCGTATGGGGAGAGTGAGTTGGAAAAAGCTGGGCGATGCTGGAATCCACATCCTCTTTAGTCCAAGCATAGAGGGGTTCATTATATGGAAGAAAGACGGTCTTATGGTGATTGCTATTCTCTCAACATTGTGGTCCATATGGAGGGAGCACAACAACATATATTTCAACCAAAAAATCAGAAGGGGTGGAAATTCTATTTCAAAGAGTTAATAGACAGAACTATGTTCTTGGTTCAGGGGTTTTTGTATTTAAGGGATTTAGTATGGAAGATATAAAGACTTGCATGCGGCTAATGTCATGCCCTTAGTGGGGCAGTAAGCTAAATCCCCATCTTTACATATCTTTCTATATGTGATGTCTTTACTGGTTTCAGTAAAGTCAATTGTCGTTTAAAATAAAAAAAGGAAGAAGAAGAACAAAAAGGGCATAGACTATTGAAAGCGATGTAGGGACATGTGATGTCCTAACCATAAATGCATGTATAATCAGGTTGAAGAGATTCAAATAATAAAATTAATCATTAACGGTTATCAATCACATCGATTAAGCAAATCTCAACACGGATGAAATCATTTCACCAGGATCACGCCCCTTAGCATAAAATCACGTAAATAGTAAAAAGGGAGCACCTAGGGATATGAGGATATCCTTGATCTAGCATAAATCAGTCCACAATCAAGATTGGATCTGATTCTCTAGACTAGCCATCCCTCTTTTCCGTTCAAACCAAAAAGAAATATCCAGAGAGGAACAAAAGAGATGAGTTCGAGATGAAAGAAAGTACAAATTCTAGGGCATCAAAGAAAAGAAGACGGTTGATTCTTATCTTTTCCTGCACCTCGAAGATCTAAAAAGAGGGAAAATCTGAAACTGGGGTGGAATCCTCAACACTCGAGGGCCAATCCTAAAACCCCAATCTCTTTGGTAAAAGAGGAAGAAACTAAAACACCTAGTTGCTTCACTTTTGCGCAAACTAGACCCGACAACCTCTTTACTCTTATCATCCCTCGGCCTAGACTGAAAACCACTGGAAGGCTTGTGTTGATATCCAGTGCTGGGCTTAGCCCCAGAAGGGTTGGCCTTAGCGCTAGAATCATGAAACTCAAACCGTCTTCTCACAAATGCTTTAAGGTATTGCTCGACCTCTAACACTACTTGATACATTTGTTCAAGAGTGTTATGTCCTTGGCGAGCAACTCTCTTCTAATGTTAGAGCAGAGGCCTGTCTTAAATCGAGCAAGAGTGAGTACGGGGTCCTCATCAACTTTACATCGGGTCAAGTACTCTTTGAACTTCTCAATGTATTCAACAACACCCATGGAACCTTGTCGAAGAGACTGCCATTCCTCAACCAACCTCAAGTGATAGAGAAGGGGAGGTATTTTTCCTTAAGAGTTCTTTCATTTCTCCCCAATGGACTATTGGGAGCTCGCTCGAACTTTTTTTCTTTCGCTCTACAGTAGCCTAAAACCTCTTTGCTTGGCCCACAAGCTTCATCTTGGCGAATCGGACTCGACGAGCATCCGACATGTTATACCACTCAAAATAGTGGTCCATATCCTCCAACCAATCTAGAAAAGCTTTAGGGTCCAAGTGGCTATCAAACGTAGGGGCCTCTACTCTCACTCCCTTGAGGAGTTGCGCATCTGAGTTATAATGATCATGATGCTCCTCGCGGTGTGGGTGCAGGGGTACGCACCCATGACCGATTCCTTGGCCACCTCCAATCCTTGGTCTATCTCTTGACCACCTCCCTGAGATTGGGCATCTTCCCCAATGGTGAGGTTTACCCGGGCGGAGGTCTCTAATTGGGTAACGCATACATTAAGCTGTTCAAAGCGTTGGTCAATACGTTGTTCCAAGCGCTTACCTAAAGACTGAAACTGCCGGGTTATATTGTTCATTGATTCTTACAATTGCTCTATGTTTAGTGTAGGGTGCAAGCCAAAATCACAACCAGTACATGTGGGCGTACAACTACTCACTCAACTCAAAGAATCTCTAACACAACTATATGCTCCTAAATGGGACTAAGTGATCCTATTGGACTATATGAGAGAAACTATATAATGCTATAAAAATTCCCGCAACCTAACTATCCAAAGAGTCTGTAACAGAAAATTCAGCAGCCCCTAATGTGAATGATGGGTCTTAAACAACCCTATATAATGAGATTTAATGCAAATTAAACGTGAGTAGACTAAACCCTAAACATGTAATGCAATCCCCTGTGAAAAACCTAAGCTCTGATACCAAATTTGATGCAGGACATGGAAATTAAGTATGATATGCAAGATTTCAGGCTTTAGATCATACTAATTTAGAAACAATTCAAAAATTCCACATCCCACATAAAGTCAAGCATTCAACAACGTTTATCTACAAGGGTCCAAGCCTACACGTGCTAGGGCTGGATTAATTAAAAATTATAGACCAAACAATGATCAAAGGAGAGTAGATTCATCCACACATGCAAAGGATTACTTCTCCAATCCAAGGGATTCACACGTTTCAATTCGGGAAACCCTAGGGTTGCAAAAGTAGAATAGAACTTGGGGATTTGAGATGATCTAGGGTTTGGGTTATGAAAATAAGGTGAGAGATGAGTGAATGAGAGGAGGAAAAGAAGCTGTAACCAGTCCGCACGCGTGGGCAGCAAGCGGGCCTGACGCACGTGTGTGGGGCCCACAAACCCAAAAAAGGCCAGCAAGGGGTTGGTCGGCCAGGGATGGGCCACATACCAATTTTCAGATCGAACGAATGACTAGTTTGAGCACGGTGCTCCGCCGAAGTTTCAACCCTCTTGCAGGGCGTGTTCTGAAAACCTGCTGTATGACGGATTGGCTGCAAAATAACGGGGGATTTGAAGATTGGATGACTGTAGGAGAAGATGAATAAGGATGGTAGAGGTGGGGGCGAATCGGGATGGGTGTGGCTTCGCACCACGGTAGTTAGCCCTTCGAAGAAGGGAGGGTTTCGCACTCAATTAGGCTCCCACAACTCAGAGATTTAGAGAAGCAGAAAATTTATTTCAATATTCAATGAAAAAAATCTTACAAGGGGTTGCCTATTTATAAGAAAAACCTATACCCCAAAAGCCGTGCCATGTGCGCACCCTATTACTTGGAGACGAAGTAATAAAAAATAATAACTAATCAAAACAATCTAAACAGTCCATGATATTTCTAATAACAATAATAAGCAAAACCCAAAGTATTAGATTATTTAGAGTAGTGGGCCACGGTCATGAGATTTAATGGTGGGATCCCCGTGACGATCAGGTCCACTCCAAGGAACCAAGACACAGTCTTCTAACTAGGAGGCCCTTCCCGAACGTCGTCATCGATCTAGATCGATGGTGGGGCCCTCCTTGCATACGTGCGTAGGGGGGGCGTGCGTGTGCACGAGATGTCCCCATCAGAAATTTCGCCTTGGTTCACCATCTTTTGGAGTATGTTCTTAATAGTATAACAGTTTTTGGTCCGGTGACCAAGCATATGATGGTAATGACAATAATTCTTTTCTTTTGTCTTTCTCACCTCTTTTGGGCATTTCGGTTGAGGTAATTTGATCATCCTTGCAACCAATAACTAGTTCATCATGGGGAGTATATCTTCCTTTTCAAACGCATATCCCTCATGATCGTCATATCGTCTGGGCCGCATGTCGGCCATCCTACCGGCATAATGGCTTGTGCTCTCTTCTGCCATCTTTTTGTCTGCTTTGGGCATCTTTTCTCATTTTCTCTTTATCAGCAACGTTCATCGGCATCTTGCTGGAGCCTTGACGCATTGTCTTCGTCTGAAAGACATGTATTTTTCTAGTGATTTCAAGGGCGTGGGCTTTGGTGGCAAGGTCACGGAAAGTCCATATGTTAGCGCTTGTCAGGCCGAATGTCACCCCTGGTTTCATGGAACCTAAACACATTTTTACTTTCTCGTCTCTCCTGGAAGTTGTCGACATGACGCTTCTAAGGTCTTCCATTGATCGATGAACTTCTCGACTGGTTTCACCTTATTGTTGTTGAACATAAGCCAATTCAGTCAGGTTAATGTCTATATCGGACGAGAAAAAGTTCACCATGAAGGTGTCTTGCATCTGATCCCAATTACGTATGGATTTTGGTGCCAAAGCTGAATACCATCTGAACTCCTTTCCTGTTAAGGACGATTCAAACAGTCGCAAACAGTACTGCGGAACTGTAGAGAAATCCCCATGGTAGTGATGAAATGCATCATGTGTTCTTCCGGCGATCCATCTCCATTAAACTTTTGAAAATTTGTATATTTGAAGTTCGTAAGAAATGATATGGTCTTCAATCTCACGAGGATACGGTGTTTGAAACCGAAATCTTCCTCTATGCTCTCTCTTTCCATACGAACATTTCAACCACTACTTGTCGGATTTCATCTTGGGCCACAGTGTGAGCGGCAGGTAGCCCTTAGCAGCTACGACTCCTCTGCTTGCTGTTCACTACCTTTTGCGGTGATCGTCAATGGAGGGGCAACAACCTGGGCTACGTTGCGGGTTAGTGTTGCTATCACCTCTCCGAGGTTTCTGCACTCTTCCATTAATAAAGTCTGCATGCGTGCCATCTCAGCTAAACGCTCATCTGTGGATAATGGCTGGGTCTGGCTAGTTATTGCCATGAAAATTGTTGCCTCCACACTTCTTGATTACCCTGATGTGGCTGTCACAGGGGACCTCAAGGAGAATGACTCGCCACTTGACTCGAAACTGCCCTTCCGTGGCCCTGGGGCTTTTATCGTTCTTGAACAGGATGTGTTTGGTACTGAAGTTTGTGGCGGAGTCGTCGCAACAGACCTAGAGGAAGACAATCTATCCATCAGAATAACTTTCCCTTTCTCTTTTTGGGTATGCGGCGAAGCTATGACCGGTAGGGCGAGGAAGTCTTATGGGGTGAAGAGAGTTATTTCGGCCTTTCTAGGATAGGGCAAGGGTGGAGCTAGGGCGGGATTGCGTTTTGCAATATTGCATGTGATCGGCCCTCTTACTGTTCGCAACAGAATTGGGCCTCTTGCTGGAAGAGATTGAGTCTTCTGTCTCCTGGACGTCACTACTGTCCATTCCTCATCATCTTTCTGCACTGTAGGCAAGGCAGAGATCATCCTTGTTGCAGCTGATTTGGTTTTCCCAAATACCCTTTCAGGCGGCGCGTGCTTGAACATTGCTAGCATAATCCACAGCGAACCCATTGGGCGTGAAGTAGACGATCACATTGATCAGGAGAGAAGCCATTACGATTAGATACGAATGAAGTACCTGAATTCCAAAACAGGCTGTCATTAGTTATTTGGATTGAATTGAGTTGCACTTTGTTTTAGAGATGAAGGGGGGAATGTTCCTGTTGAGAGTCGCCATTTTGGCGCTTTTATAGCGCCTTTCGACGAGAAGTATTCCCCGATCATTTCTGTATTATTGTTGAGTACATATATTCCAACCAGAGATTTTGATGCAGGACATGAAAATTAAAATGATATGCAAGATTTCAGACTTTAGATCATCCTAATTTAGAAACATTCACAAAACTTCCACATCCCACATAAAGTCAAGCACTTAATCAAGGGGAATCTACAAGGGTCCAAGCCTACACATGCAAGGGCTAGATCAATTAAAATTATAGAGCAAACAATTATCAAAGGAGAGTATATTCATCCACACATGCAAAAGATTATTTCCCCAATCTAAGGGATTCACATGTTTCAATTCGAGAAACCCTAGGGTTGAAAAAGGGGAATAGAAATTGAGATTTAGGATAATCTAGGGTTAGTGTTAGGGAAATAAAGTGAGAAAGGGGTAAAATAGAGTAGAGAAATGAACCCAAGGTGATGGATAGCGGCCCGGTCCTGACGCACGTGCGTGGGATCCTGCCCACATGTGTGTGGGGCTCACGAATCGCAAATTAGCCAGCTAGGTGTTGGTCGGCCTGGGGTGGTCCACCTTTACGCGAAGTTTCAAGCCGATCGGATTTCTGGTTTGTGCATGGTGCTCCGCCGAAGTTTCAGCCCTCCTGCAGGGCTTGATTCTGCAAATCTGCTGTAGAAGGAAGATTGGCTGCAAAAAGGGGTGAATTTGGAGATGGGATGGCTGTGGAAGATGATGAATATAGAGGGTAGGAGGTGGGGGCGAATTGGGATGGGTGTGGCTTCGCACCACGGTAGTTAGCCCTTCAAAGAAGGGAGAATTTCGCACCCAATTGGCTTTCCACAACTCAGAGAATTAGAGAAGCATGAAAGCGCAGAATTTTATTAATCATCTTCAATGAAGAAAACCTACAAGGGGTTGCCTATTTATAAGAAAAACCTATACCTCAAAGCCGCGCCATGTGCGCACCCTATTACTTAGAGACGAAGTAATAAAAATAACAACTAATCAAAGTAATCTAAACCGTCCATGATATTCCTAATAACAATAATAAGCGAAACTCAAAGTACTAGATCATCTAGAGTAGTGGGCCACGATCATGAGATCCAATGGTGGGATCCACATTACGATTGGGTCCACTCCAAGGAACCAAAACACAATCCTCTAACTAGGAGGCCCTCCCTAGACGTCGTCATCGATCCAAATCGATGGTGGGGCTCTCCTCCTTGCGTACTTGAGTAGGGGGCGTGCGTGTGCGCGAAATGTCCCCATCAGATTCTGAGTTCGATCTCCAGCAGAGTTACCATTTTGTTTTGATCAGAAACGTGACACAAGGATTGGAATATCTATATTCGACAATAACGGAAGAAATCTGAACCAAGAATACTCGTCATCAATTATTTTATTAATCTGAGTTCTTATTACATCCCTCACATTGCCCTCGATTCTAAAAAAGAAAACAATTAATTGTGCAAATGTTAAATGACAAGTAAACATTTGACAATAACGGAAGAAATTTGAACCAAGAATACTCGTCATCAATTATTTCATTAATCTGAGTTCTTATTACATCCCTCAAATTGCCCTTGATTCTAAAACAAAGTACAATTAATTGTGCAAATGTTAAATGACAAGTAAATATAGCTTGGCAATAATTTAAGCAACATTCCGGCATATAGAATGTCCGTCGCAATGACAGAAGAGCTATGCAGGTTTGGAACCCTAGCTTCACACCAATACACATAGATACATGTAGGATGATAAATCCTTGATGAATCTACGTAAGATATGCATCAAATGATAAATTCGGGATAAAGCCGCATATAACATTATTTGCCTTGCAAGGACTGTGTTGCATGATTGCGCAACACTCCTCTGTTGTGTGGGCTCGCAACAGGCCTGTTGCTGCGACATCTTCTTCATCTTCCTTCTCTCTTCTTCTTTCTTCGTGCACCGTGACCCGCTTGATACCTAAGTTCTGCAACCTCTTTTACTCCTGAAGCTTTCGGAATTTTCTAATGTCCAAATGAGAGGGGCGGGCGCGCAACACCCCTTTGTTTCGTGGATTCCATACCTTAGTTCAGTCATGCTGCCAACTCTTCTTTCGTTATGCTTCCTTTCCTCCCTTTGCCTCTTTCTTTAGTTGCGCGACCACACAACTCACTATCTTGCATGACCGCGCAACACGTTCTTGTTGCGTGGATGTGTGATAAACTTTGTGCTCCAACAATAGATGTCTTTCATCTTTATTATCCTTCCTTGAAGTTTCATTGAGCATACAATTACAGTCGTTAGGGTAGTCCTGACTTGGTTAGAACTGGAGGGGTGGGAAGGCATTTCATCTTATGAAGCTTTAATGAGAGCTACGTGACATGTTGAATTCCGCTAGGGCAGAAGTTTGGGTGAATTCAAGAGATGAATTTTGAGAAATGTTCTCTTAGACAAAGACATTGTGTTCCTTGTTTGGTTAATCATCCAATTCACCAAATCATGAAAATTCACTTTCAGTAGAATCTTCCGCACTTAGGTTCCTTCACAACCAATTTTTCTCCATGAATGGCTAGATTTGAATTATCAAGGATAGTGCTTGGCTCTTGAGATCTCTTAGGATGGTCGAAGGCTTTATGGTTTTCTAAGACTTGTTTTATGGTTCTAACTCTAAGACTTGAAATATTGAATGTGTTGAAATTCTGGTTTGTATCTTGTGCAAGTCCTTGAAGAATTTGGGAAACTGAGATGTTTTTCATTTGTAGTCTAGGTGGCATATCAGATTCGGGATTGTGTTAATTGGGGTGGAGCTGACATGTATGCAGTGTTTGAAGTATCGGTATCGCTATGAGTTTCGCTGGTCGGGGATATGGAAGCAATATCGATATCGCTAATAAAATCACCGATAATTGGAAATGCGGGAAAACGGTGGAAATTTTCAGTGAAACTTCAGGAGATGCTAAAATACACATATTTGCATATTTAAGAATTAACAAATTGCAAAAAGAATGCATACATAATAAGTTTCCATTTAATGAGGACCTAAAAGTATGTGTTGTCGTAAGAAACCAGTCCAACCATCCCAACCATCCCATCCATCCCATCTCCATTCAACCATCCATCCAACCATCAAACCTTTTATCCAAACATTCATTGATAGTTTAGAATATCGACAACACAAGATATTTTATTGAGAAATCGTTGACAATCGGAAAGGAAACGAAAGATCGTAGTCTTGATATTGCCCATGCCGTGATGACAATAATTTTGTTATTGTTGATAGTTTGAACATTGCGCCCATAAAAAAATTGAAATGGAAATTTTTTAATAAACAGATTTTTGGTGATAGTGTTCAAAATATCGGTATAGGGTTAAAATATCGGTATAGGGTTATGTATCGCACCTTTGGGATACGGATACATATTAGTTATCGCATGGGATATATCAGTTGTATCGCATAATGTATCGCTGTTGTTGGAAACATGGGAAAACGTTGGGAATTAGTCGAATTTTTCAATGAAACTTTAGTAATTGTTAAAAAAAGACATCAATACACACTCATAAATCAAAACATTACAAAAAGCAAGTGCACATGATATGTTTTCATTGTATGAAGTCTTAGTCTATGCGTTGTTTAACTGAATTGATGCAAGTATATTAAAAGTCTATTCATATCATTTATAAATGTAAGAAGACGTGTGGAAACACAAGCAATACATTCAAAAGCAAAAGAAGAATCACTAGATCAGGTTACATACATGTTTGACTTTATGTTTGGACACAGATTGCAACCGATTTGCAAGAAATTGAAAGTTATTTATTTATTTATTTTCAAATTTTTACAACTCGGCCCATCTCCTCCAAATCTTGAAATCGAAACTCCGTATCCATGATTTTTCATGCAAAACATGAAAAACCATGAATTTGTAACAACTTGACATTGATTCAACATGATTTACAGAAAAAATGATCCAAAAAAAAAAAAATGCTCACCGTATTGAACATGTGGGATATATCCCACTACTTGTGTGTTTTGTATCACATAGGTGGGATACAAGATATATCGTGGGATATATCAGCCGATATTGTCGATACTTAGTGATACATCACCAATATGTGGAATTTCTGAGACTACCAATGTCATTGGTATCGTTACCAGTGTTATCGGTATCGCCGACCTGGAGGTACAAATAATATTGGGGATACTCCGAACAATGCATGTATTATAACTGCGCCTGCACTGTCTTAACTAAACATAGATGTTTTTGTGTTACCTGGCTCTTTGTAGACCTAGATGCTGGCAAGCGCTATAGATTTTATTTCACTCATAACTAGGGGTGGCAATGGGCTGGGTGATCGGGCTGTATCCCACTGAGAGATTGACCATGTTGCAAACAAATGTGAGATCATGGTAGTGGTGCACATAAATGTGAGATCCAGTTTGTCCATCTTAATGGTCCTGCCATGTTGATGCCTTGGCTTGGAAGTTAGGCCTGCCTGCTTAAAAGGTGGCATGGTGTTAAGCTGTCAAAAAAAAAAAAAAAAAGAAGAAACGGTGGCATGGTGTTAGAAACGAATGTTCATATTAGAGAAACTTGGTCAACCATCTGCTTGTTTTCTAATATGCGGCCATCTAATTAGTGAATTGCTTCATCTTGGCAGTGCATCTACACTTTGAGTCCCACCTGAGGTATGGCTAGGACCCTCCATCCATATGGTAGCCACCTTTTTACTCTATTTCCTTACCAGGATGGCTCTGGACTGGTCCAGGCCTTTTTGGCCCAATTAGGGCCAAGGGCTCAGGGGACCACGGCCATATGGATCTTAACCTGTTATCTGTTTTTCCCTCTTCGTTATGCTCTTATCTATTCCTGTTTACCTTTCAAATAGCATTTTATGAATAACTTTGTTTAGAATCACTCATACTTGCCATTCTGTGATGTATGTTGCAAGAAAAGAAAGTTCATTTTTTTTTTTTTTTTTTTTTTTTTTTTTTTTGTTTGTTTTATTGACAATTATTTGTTATTTATTCATCCCTTCTCATGTCCAGTGAGATGGATAAAAGTATCTTAGTAGATGCTTGAAAATTTGACACAATGATCATGAACTATGTAGGAGAAAAAGTCTTTGAAAGAAGAAAATTGAAGCAAGAAGATAAGTACATGTGGGCTGTTGTTGACGGCGTCAAAGAGAAGGTTAATTCTAACTGGGACTAAATTCTCTAGTTTCATGACATTGATGGCTTTTGGTTCGTCATGTTTGATCTTGTATTGTAGTTTTTGGATTATTATGTTTTATAATTTTGACATTGATGTTTCATAAAAAGAAGAAGACATTGATGTTGAAATAACTCTTATTTCTTTTATGTTACTTGTGATGCTCCTAGATAATTGTTAGTCTAAGAGATTGTCCTTATCCATACCAATGGAGTGTGATTGACATTCCATAGGTGAGAACAGTAAGAGCTGTAAAATGAATCTATATTCAAAGAAAAGCTGAAAAGGAGTTGTGAATGTGATTACATTTACATCCCATTTCCACATCCCCTCATTCATTAAGGAGACTTGTATGTAGTGGCATGCAACTCCCCCCACCCCCCTCATTGATAAAGCAAACCTTCAAGAAATTCGTGACAAGAGGACGACCACTTTGTTCCCTTTCCTCCAGTCTGCTGGAAGCAGAAGGTTATAGAAGGCCTTGTAGACAACCACTTTGTTCCCATTTCTCCATTCTGCTGGAAGCAGAAAGTTATAGAAGGCCTTGTAGACATTCTTAGAGAATTTTTACTGAAATTGGATGCAGATTTAAATGAAGGATGCGTTGTTAATGAAAGTCATGTATACTATTTGCAACTGCAACATTCTGCTTTCCGTCCTTATAACCAACTGGCACATAAGGCACATATTTGGGAGCTGAAAGACTCCTGTGTTGAAGATGATTGTACATGAGAAAGCATCGAACGGTGGAATAAAAATGGCCAACCAAAGGGAGACTCTTTATACCTGATACACAGGGCTCTAGCCCATTACCCTGCTCAAACAGCAGTGGAGCAGACGGACTATTGAAACTCCTCACTAGCTGACTCTCCAGGAATATAGTCCTCTTAAAACTCTCTGATTTTAATTTGAAATGCTTCAAAAACCCCTGTTTGATTGATATTCATATAGTAGTTTACCATTATCTCTGTGTGTGTGCGCGCGTGCGTGTGTGGGCGTGTGCGTGTGCATGTGGACACAGACACACACGCACCGTTTTGTGCTCAATCTCGATTATGCTTGTTATTGAGGTCATAATTAAAGGTCCAACATGATATCTAGTTTATTGCAATTGATGAACTGATTTTTTTTTTATATTTTTTTTTATAAATAATTTCTTGTTCAATGTGATATAATATTTGTTCATTTTTCTCAGATCTTTTGCTCTGATC
This sequence comes from Magnolia officinalis, assembly GCA_021015155.1. Lineage (NCBI taxonomy): Eukaryota > Viridiplantae > Streptophyta > Magnoliopsida > Magnoliales > Magnoliaceae > Magnolia > Magnolia officinalis. Next base: position 6,962 of record JAJHSJ010001642.1, on the reverse strand, counting down.
TCTCTATTTTAGGTTGGAAACTTTAGAGTTGAACCACCCGGACTCTTTCGTGGCCGTGGGGAGCATCCCAAGGTTCTTTCGTGACTTCATTGTCTAGAATATTTTATTTAGAACAATTAATCGTTGCATTAGAGACTTACTTTCCATGGCTGCTAGCCTTTCTTTTCACTTTCTGTGTTTTCTTTTAGATTTTCTGTTGATTATCATGGACTTCCATGGTGCCAGATGGGGAAACTGAAAAGACGAATCCGCCCAAGTGACATTACAATAAACATTGGAAAGGGTGCTCCAATTCCAGAATGTCCAATTCCTGGTGTGAAGGTTCCGTAACTTCTTTTCCTTTAGAAAGCATGCCAACAATTTAGACAAGATGGGTAGATAATCTATTGGGGGTGTTGACCGTTACAATAACTTTGTGGTCCTTTTGCAGGTGGAAAGAAATAAAGCACGACAATACTGTCACGTGGTTGGCATTTTGGAATGATCCAATCAATTCAAAAGAAAGCAAGTATGTTTTTCTTGCAGCTAGCAGTTCCCTTAAAGGGCAAAGTGACAAGGAGAAATATGAGAAGGCAAGGATGTTGAAGGTAATTTTCTATGATACATCATAAGTTGTCTGTGTGTGAAGATTTTGTGTTTGGCCTGTGAATTTCAATTTCTGCCACATATTGGAAAATTTGCCAGGCATTAATACCTTTATCCTACAATTTGGTTGCAGAATTACATTGATGACATTAGATCAACATACACAAAGGATTTTGGGAGTAAAGATATCAGCAAGCGGCAAATAGCGGTTGCTACCTACCTTATTGATAAGCTAGCTCTTAGGGCAGGCAATGAAAAGGTAACTTCCAATGGTTTTACTTACACTGATTATAAAATTCATTTTCTCTTTTTTTTTTTTTTTTTTTTTTTTTTGTGGGGGGGGGGGGTTTCAGAGAATAGTCACAGGCAAGCATGATTTTGGATGAGAGATTGTTATCATTGAAAATTTTCTGTCTGCATCTGAGTTGTGCGATTTTCCTTTCAAAATAAAAAATAAAAAATCAGAGTTCTGATATTTCTTTGAATCAGTTAATCAAGGCCAGAATATAGAATCTATATGTTGATTGTATGATTTTTAGCCTTTTCTAGTAGCAGCAGGTGCAGACTACAGGATGGCAAAAAAGTTAGCTGCTCATTACCACTTACCAAGAGGGCTTGTCCAGCCACATATCCAGTAGTTTCCATTCTAGCACTCCATATATATATTCCACCTTATTTCCCCGATCATGTTAAGCCTTTCCCTTTGGAGCCCATATTTGGACCCTTAATTATTTTCTTGGTGTTTGGCTTTAGATGTTCTCTTCTTGGGGCTTGGGTGGGTCATGATTCTGAGCACATGGCATGATGACACATTCAACAGGACATTTACCACTCTTCCTGGGCATATACCTATGCCTATGCCATTTCCTTACTGTGTGGCTAGTGTAGAAGCTTTCGTGCTTTTGCAAGTATTTGTCTTATACTATCATTTTTTTTTTCTTTTTTCTAAAAATGATGTCTGATGAATTTTTGTTGACTGTTGCTATCTATGAGGCTGCTCATCACCTTTATCAATGTTGATATATTTCTCTTTCTATTCAGTCTGTGCTTGTTGTTTTGGTGCTTTACCTTTGATTGATACCTTCATACTTTTCTGATGAGGAAAAACAAACAGGCTTATCCATTGAGCCTTGAAAGTCAAAAGAGAAGTCTTTTGCAGCCACAGGCTGCCGATGCTGCATTGATCCCATGCACGTCCATCCATTGCAATGACATACTTAATATTACATTTTTGCATTAATAAGTACATAAATATTATCATATTTCAGCAATCACTCAAACAAGGGGAAACACGAGGTTACCTTTCAAAAAAAAAAAAAAAAAAAAAAAAGAATGAAAAAAGAAAAAAGAAAAAAAAAAGGGAAAACACAAGGTTGTGATCGTACTGGTGCTAGTTTATTGGATCCCATCAGAACTCTGCAGTTAAGTTTGCTTGGGCGAGATTTCTTGGAAGTCCTGCTGTTGCAGCTCTTCCTTTAAACCAGGTTATGGCCTTTTGTTGGGTGGGGGGCCTTGATCAAGTGCTTATTATTGACACCTCATTCCTGCTTTTTGTGCTTGAGGGGATGCAGCATGGGGTGTGTGTGCAACAGGTCATCATGTGGAGCAACAGGATCAGCATGATGAGGGGGAAAAAGGTTCAGAGAAGTCCCAGGGTGTGCAACAAAATTGAAAATATGTCGAGGATAACAGTCAGAAGAATCAGGAATTGGTGTTCCAAAATTCAGCAGTCACAGTCAGGATTCAGCCACCAGTACGGGCTGTGAAACCATTGTTGGATCACAGGGAATTTAGATCAGTTTCAGATGCTTTTCTGTGGTCTGAGCCTATACATGCAATGGGGCAAGCTGGAGTGGATGCTAGAATGGCAATGGAACTTAGAGAGTTCAGTTCCAAACTAAATGAAAATCCGTGCTGATTGCCAAACAGGCAGCACTCAGAAACGCAATTGCGGGTAGGATGGATGACATATATTCTGATTCTGGGAAGGAGGAAGAAGATGAAGAAGAGGGATCTGAGAAAGTGGTCAGCAAGAGATCCAGGAGTTGTTTTATGGTCATTTTGCCAAAGTGTAGCATGAAGCGAGGAGGAGGTGGTGAACTCTGGATATTTTTCAAATGGTCAGGGCGATCATATGGAATGTTAGGTGTGTGAAAATGCTCTCGTGATTCGTCATATGAAGCATGATGAAGAGAAACAAGGTGCGCTTATTTAGCCATCTTGGGCTTATGATCAAGGTTTGGTTAAAAGCTGGGATTTCCAAACTTTTGCTCTAACTGTGAGTGTGGTGGAAAGGTTTGGGTGTTTGCTTCAGATTTGATTTAAGTGAATTTGTTGAAAATCTTGGAGCAAATTGTCAATAAAAATAGATGATTTGAGGGGGCATTTGTAAAAGCGTTAATTTCAATAGTGGTATGCAAACTGTACCAAAATGGAAATATGGAATATATGGGATGACATAATTCAGACCGCCAGGGTTGGGAATGGCTTTTGGATATTGTGGGGACTTTAATGTCATAATGAGAATCGAGGGGATCTGATCCCCCCTGTCTACATACCGTAAATGAATTCCATGACTCCATTCCAGGGGTGGGATTAATGGAGGTCAGATATGGGGACAAATTCATGTGATGCAACAATCAGGGCTAGGCAAGATAGAGTGCCATGCAAATCCAAATGGTTAATGTAGTTCCCAAATGTCATGGTGAATCACCTTCTGAAAGCACTTTTGGATCCATCCCCCATTCTCTTTGTACTAAACAGTGAATCGGATAAGGTTCTGAAGCCATTTGAATTTTAAAGAATGTTGATGAAGCATGATGGTTCTTGGATTTTTGTTATGGGAAATTTGTCGAGGCATGTGTTGGGGGCAACAATTGTGGCTATATACTGAAAACTCAAAAGGCCCAAGGAGGCCCTCAAAACTTGGAATAAGGTTTGGAAATATTGCCAAAAATTTATAGAGGCAAAGGAAAAGGCACTTCAAGCAGAAATCGAAATGATAGAAAAGAACAATCCAATTGTGGTAGAGGAAGCAAACATCAATCTTGCTAATGGCAACTGTCGGAAGAAATATTTTAGCAATAGATGGTGAGGAATAAGTGGCTAATGGAAGGTGATAGGAATACAAAGTTCTTCCATGCATCTCTGTTTTGAAGAGAAGAAAATACTCATCCATAGGGAGTATTAGACTTTCTTTAGGCTCATTGTCGGAAGATCAAGCAAAAATTGCTCAAGAAGCCGTAAATCATTTGGTTAGATGTTTCTCTTGATCTGGTGCTCATCTGTACACGGCATTATGGATTGTATCACATGTTTAATCTCAGAAGAGGATAATGTCATGCTTTTGCTCCTTCGAGCAGGAAGTAAAGGTCTTCGTATTTACTATTTAGCATTATGGTTGACCGCATAATGCTAAATAGTAAATCATTATGGTTAGATGTTTCTCATTTTGGTCTGGTGCTCATCTGTAGACCGCATAATTGCTTAAGAAGCCGTAAATCATTTTGGTTAGATGTTTCTCTTTGATCTGGTGCTCATCTGTAAACGACATTATGGATTGTATCACATGTTTAATCTCAGAAGAGGATAATGTCATGCTTTTGGCTCCTTCGAGCAGGAAGTGAAGGTCTTCGTATTTACTATTTAGCATTATGGTTGTCCGCATACTAGTGTTTTAAATAGTGGTAGCATGTTGCATAGCGTTCTACCCTTTGTAGCATGTAGCTAGGGGTGTACATCGAGTCGAACCGAGTCGAGCTGGCCTCAGCTCGACTCGGCTCGGCCACTAGTTGACCTCAGCTCGAACTCGGCTCGGCTCAGTCCTCGAGCTTGACTGGCCAGCTCGGCTCGGTTCGGTCAGCAGCTTGAGCCGAGTTCGAGCCAAGATCAAAGCCGAGTTCGCCATTGCAGCATTTTCACAAAACACCTGGACTGCACCTTCAAAATCTCACTGTATTTGAGATAGCAGCAATGGTTTTACAGATATTTTATCAAACACCTTCTAAGCAACATAAAAATCAAGAAGAAAAGGGTGTCGGTTTCATATATATACCTTCCTTGCCACTAGCCACACTTCTTTGAGTCATTTCATCAAACACTTGGTGAGCAACATCAATATCAAAGTAACCGAGTCACCGAACTGGTTCGATCCGAGTTGAGTCAAGCTGGGGCCAGCTCGAACTCATTTTCGAGCTTAAAAAATTAGCTCAACTTGGCTCGAACTCAGCTTTGAACCGAGTCGAATTGAGCTTTTTTGAGTTGAGTTGAGTGAGCTAACCGAGCTAGCTCGGTTCGTGTACACCTCTACGTGTAGCTTAAGCTACATGATACTTCTATCTATTTTTTTTTAATTAAAAAATAGAAAAAGTATGTTAAATGGTAAAAAAAGAAGAAGCAAAAAATGGAAAAAATGCCTAACAAATGATTCAATTATTTATTATATTTTATTTTCTAGTATAAGCATGTTCAACAAGTTATTATTATCATTTCTCAGAAGCTAATCTACATATATAAAGTTATAAAACAAATCAAATAATTATCACATCAATAACTTTCTAAGAAAACCATGTTAATTAATAATGTCTAATTGAAACGAGTCACAACTCAAGTATGAAAAGAAATAAAAATCCCACATGCTAAGAGTATTAAGTACAATACAGATGTCATCTATACGAAGATGGGTTTTCGAAAACCCTCTTTCGAAACATTTTCTTTTTAGTTTTAAAGGTTTTTAGTGTGTGAGTTTCACACCAACTTTAACAAAGGATCACCACCATTTTAAGTGAAAGTAAACATAAAAAGGTTGGTTTAAACTTTACATTTAAGGTTTTTTATTTTTATTTTATTTTTTATATTTATGATGTGAGTTTTACACAAATTTTAAAAAACAAAACTTAAAAAAATAAACAAATACATTGTAGCATACGCTACAAACACTACACGCTACATAGTTGTAGCGTATGCCACGACCCTTGTACCCTACATTTTAGGGGACTTACGCTATTTAGCTATGCTACGTAGCACTACGGCTTCACTATGTAGTGTATGCTACTGCTACGCGACGAACGCTATTTGAAACATTGCCGTGTACTAGGTCTGCATGGGTTCTTGATATGTTTCTTGTTGGAAAATCATTGAAGATAATGTGCATGTGCCCTTGATTAGGTTCTGGCATGCCCAGTGCCCCATACTATTTCTAGCTCTTTTATGAGCTTGATTCCTTAGGTTGAAAATCCTTGCTCTTTTGTGAAATTAGCCTTTGCAACTGACTATACAAGTATTCTCCATGATAATTGCATGTAGGTTGAAGCATTATTCTTCCAAGAATCATATCAGAAAAAAAAAGCATCATTTATTGGACATAAATATATTGGAAAATATTTTTCTCAACCATGTGAGTTGGTTGGGCAAGTGGATTGCAAAGCTAAGGGAGTTATGTTATCATCAAGTTAGATATGGAAAATGCATATGATAGAATGTAATGGGACTTTATTTCAAATGTACCGTTGAAGATTGGGTTTTGTGAAGGATTGGGTTGGAGAAATGTTGGTCAAACTATTGATACTCGATCATTGTGAATAATCGAGTATTGGGTACTTTAATCTTCTAGGGGTCTTCGGCAAGGAAACCCGTCCTCCCTGAGAATTTCCGTAATCACAGAGGAAGCATTGCACTACTGGTTGGTTGATACTTGTGGTGTACACAAGTCAAACCGAGTCGCGAGCTTGGCACAACTCGACTCGGCTCGGCCACTTGCTAACCCTAGCTTGAACTCGGCTTGGCTCGGTCCTTGAGCCTGACTGGCCAACAGCTCGGGCCAGTTCAAGCCGAGTTCAAGCCAAGATCGAGCCGAGTTCGCCTGTGCAGCATTTCACAAACACATGGATTGCACCTTCAAAATCTCACTGTATGTAAAACAACAACAATGGTTTATAGGTATTTCATCAAAACCTTTTAAGCAACATAAAAATCAAGAAAAAAAAAGGGTATTTGTTTCATATAGGTACCTTCCTTGTCACCAGCCACACTTCGTTGAGTCATTTATCAAACACTTGGTGAGCAACAACAATATGAAAGTAACCGAGTCACCGAACTGGTTCGATCCGAGTTCGATTCGAGTTGGGTTCGATCCGAGTCGAGTCGAGCTTAGGCAAGCTCGAACTTGGTTCAAAATTTTTCGAGCTCAAAAAATCAGCTTGACTCGGCTCGAACTCAGTTTCGAACGGAGTCGAATTGAGCTTTTTCGAAGTCAAGTCGAGCGAGCTAACCGAGCTAACTCTGCTGTGTACAGCCCCTAGTTGATAGGTAGGAGGGTTTGGATTGTTGATAATTTGCGAAAAAGAGTTATGATTCTTCCTAATATTGCTTATGCTGTT